>AWOL01S0007490.1:196491-213215 GCA_000715115.1 Nicotiana otophora | reverse complement strand
GTTGAGCCAGTTCCGATGGTGAGATATGTCCCTTATATGTTCTAGTAGACCTATCAGGCATGATGCTCGATAGGTATATAAATTTGGTATTGACTTGGTGCCTGGCACTCAGCCCATTTCTATTCCTCCATATCGTATGACACTAGCAAAGTTGAAAGAATTGAAAGAGTAGCTTCAGGAACTTCTTGATAAGGGGTTTATTAGGCCTGGTGTGTCGGCTTGGGGTGCTCCGGTTCTGTTTGTGAAAAAGAATGATGGTACTATGCGGATGTGCATTGACTATAGGCAGTTGAAAAATGTTACAATCAAATAAATGTATCCTTTGACGCGCATTGATGATTAATTTGACCAGCTCCAAGGAGCTAGAGTAATTTCCAAAATTGATTTGAGGTCTGCGTATTACCAGTTGAAATTCGGGATTTGGATATTCTTAAGACGTCATTCAGGACCCGTTATGACCACGATGAAGTTTTTGTGATGTCTTTTCGGCTGACCAATGCCCCAGCAATATTTATGCACCTAATTAACAGTGTATTCCATCTGTATCTTGAATCGTTTGTCATAGTATTTATTGATGATATCCTGGTGTACTCACGTAGCCATGAAGAGCATGCACAGCATTTGAGAATTGTACTATAGAGGCCGATGGAGGAGAAACTTTATGCCAAATTCACCATGTCTGAGTTCTGTCTTAGTTCAGTAGCATTCTTGGGACACGTCGTGTCTAGAAATGGATTTGTGTAGACTTGAGGAAGATAGATGTAGTTCAGAGTTGGCCCAGGCCATCTTCAGCTACTGAGATTCGAAGTTTTCTTGGGTTGGCCAGATATTATTGTCGCTTTGTGGAAGGTTTCTCATCCATTGTCGCGCCTATGACTAAATTGACCAAGAAAGGTGCTCTATTCAGGTGGTCAGATGAGTGTGAAGAGAGCTTTCAGAAGCTCAAGACTGCCTTCACCACAACTCTAGTTCTAGTTTTGCCTTCAGCGTCGGGTTCTTATACTGTGTATTGTGATGCTTCTCGGATTGGTGTCAGGCGTGTCTTAATGCAGGATGATAGAGTAATTTCTTATGCTTCGCTCCAGTTGAAGCCACATGAGAAGAACTACCACGTCCATGATTTAGAGTTGGCAGCTATTGTTCATGCATTAAAGATTTAGAGGCACTATCTCTACGGTGTGTCTTGTGAGGTATTTACAGATCACCGGATCCTACAACACTTATTCAAACAAAATGATCTAAATTTGAGGCAGCACAGATGGTTGGAGCTGCTAAAGGACTATGATATTACCATTTTGTATCATCCCGGAAAGGCCAATGTGGTGGCCAATGTATTGAGTATAAAGGCGGTGAGTATGGGTAGTCTCGCATTTATTCTTGTTGGTGAGAGACCACTTGCATCAGATGTTCAGGTTTTAGCCAATCAGTTCGTGAGGTTAGATGTTTCGAAGCCCGATCGGTTTCTAGCTTGTGTAGTTTCTTGGTCTTCCGTATATGACCGCATCAGAGAGCGCCAGTATGATGATCCCCATTTGCTTGTCCTGAAGGACACCGTTCAACACGGCGATACCAAAGATGTTACTATTGGAGATGATGGGGTGTTAAGTATGCAGGGTCAGATTTGTATACGAAACGTAGATGGGCTGCGTGAGTTTATTCTTGAGAAGGCCCACAGTTCACGTTATTCCATTCACCCGTGTGCCGCAAAGATGTATCATGACTTGAGGAAGCATTATCGGTGGAGAAGGATGAAGAAAGATATAGTGGGGTTTGTAGCTCGGTGTTTAAATTGTCAGCAGTTGAAGTACGAGCACCAGAGATCGGGCGGATTGCTTCAGAGACTTGAAATCTTAGAGTGGAAGTGGGAGCGGATCGCCACGAACTTCGCGAAAGTTTGATGCTATTTGGATGACTGTGGATTGATTGATCAAGTTTGCGTATTTTATTCCGGTCGGTACTACTTGTTCTTCTGAGCGGTTAGCTGAGATCTATATCCGCGAGATTGTTCACCTTCATGATGTGCCAGTGTCCATCACTTTAGATAGGGGCACGCAGTTCACATCACATTTTTTGAGAGCAGTGCAGAGAGAGTTAGGCACACGGGTTCAATTGAGTAAAGTATTTCACCCTCAAATGGACGGAGAATTGGAGCGCATTATTTAGATATTGGAAGATATGTTACGCGCATGTGGTATCAATTTCGGGGGATCTTTGGATCAGTTTCTGCCGCTAGCAAAGGTTTCCTATAATAACAGCTACCAATCAAGCATTTAGATGGCTCCGTATGAGGCTTTATATGGGAGACGGTGTCAGTCTCCGGTAGGCTGGTTTGTGTCGGTTGAGGCTAGGCTATTGGGTACTGAATTAGTTCAAGATGCTTTGGAAATATTTAAATTCATTTAGGATCGAATACGTACGGCGCAATATAGACAGAAGAGTTATGTTGACCGGAAGGTTCGTGATGTTTCTTGCATGGTAGGAGATAAAGTACTACTCAGAACTTCAACTATGAAGTGTGTTATGTGATTCGGGAAGAAGGACAAGTATAGTCCTCGGTATATTGGGCCTTTTGAGGTACTTGAGAGGATTGGAGATGTGGCTTATAAACTTGCATTGCCGCCTAGTCTATCGGGTGTTCATTTAGTGTTCCATGTATCTATGCTCCGTAAATATGTCGGGGATCCGTCTCATATTTTTGACTTTAGCACAGTTCACCTGAATATTAATTTGACTTATGATATGTAGTCGGTGACTATTTTGGATCTGCAGGTTTAAAAGTTAAAATAAAATAACATAGCCTCAGTGAAAGTGCAGTGGAAAGGTCAACCAGTCGGAGAAGCTACTTGGGAAACTGAGCGGGATATGCAGAGCAAATATCCACACCTATTTGACACTCCAGTTATAATTCTAAACTCGTTCAAGGATGNACCTTAGTGAAAGTGCAGTGGAAAGGTCAGCCAGTCGGAGAATCTACTTGGGAAACTAAGCGGGAGATACAGAGCAAATAACCACACCTATTTGACACTCCAGTTATAATTCTAAACTCGTTCAAGGATGAACATTTGTTTAAGACGGGGAATGTAATGACCTGATCAGTCGTTTTGAGTATTGCAGCCCCGTTTCCCCACTTACTGCTTTTTCTATGTTCAAATATAGTTATGTGACTTGTCAGGGGAGATTTCAGAACGAATTGGAACACTTAGTTCCAAGAACATGAGAGTTGACTTTTTGATATCGGGATCAAAATCTGATTCTGGAAATTTGAATAGGTATGGTATGTCATTTATGACTTGTGTGCAAAATTTGAGGTCAATCAGATTTGATTTGGTAGGTTTGGGAATCGAATGTACAAGTTGGAATTTGTTAGTTTTCATTAGGCTTGAATTGGGGTATGATTCATGTTTTTAGCATTGTTTGATGTGATTTGAGGCTTCGACTATGTCCATATTATGTTTTAGGACTTGTTGGTGTATTTGGTTGAGGTCCAGGGGGTCTCGGTGAGTTTTGTATGGTTAACGGATCGAATGTTGGACTTGGAGTTTTGCTTAGGTTTTTCCGGTGCACTGTCTGGTTTCATTCTATGCGATCGTGTAAGAAGGTCTACGGTCATGCAGGATAAATTGGACAGCTTGAATATTTGTGCTATGCGATTTGTTAGGTAAGTTCGCGATTGCGAAGTTGTTGGCCAGCAGTACTGGGCGAACGCATGGATTATGCCGCGTTCGCATATAGTGAAGGAGGCAATTGGAAAATTCACGCACTGTGCTATGCAATCACGTATGGCTATCCGCGATTATGTAGGGTGGAGGAAGCTGTTCTTCACGATCGCATGAAGGGATCTGCGATCACGTAAGATAAAATTATGGCAGGGAAAATTGTTCTTCGCGATCGCGTGAGTTGGTCCGCGATCACATAGTGGAAATGACTGGGCATCAGAACTTATGTTATGTTCATCTCATTTTCCATTTTTGACGATTTCGAGCTCGGGGAGAGGTGATTTTCCGGAGATTTTCAATGGAAACATCGAGGTAAGTGTTCTTAACTCAATTTTGGTCAATTACCCGAATCTATAGTTATTTTTAGCATTTAATTGGTGTTTTAAGTTGGAAAAACATTGTGAAAACCCTTAAGGTTACATTGAAGATTTGAGGGTTGAGTTTATGTTGGAATTTAGTAAACTTTGTATGGTTGGACTCGTGGTTGGATGAGCATTCATATTTTGTAACTTTTGTCGGGTTCCGATATGTGGGCCCCACTGGCAATTTTTGAGTGGAATTTCGGTTTATTTTGGAAAATTAGTATTTTTATATGGAATTAATTCCTATAATTTGTGTTGACTGTATCAAATTAATTGTGAATAGATTCGAGGAGTTCGAAGACTTGATTCGTGAGGCAAGGGCATATTGAAATAAGGAATTACACGGTTTGAGGTAAGTAATATTTCTAAACATTGTATGTCCTATTTACTAGCTATCGCTTTTGCTTTGCATCCTTCCTCTGGATTTCACAGTGTTCTTATCTTTCTTACGATTGTTGTGGCGGTACTAATATTGTCTCCCTTTCCTTTATCTCCCCTCTCCCTTTGCTTTGCATCTTTCTTCTGAATTTCATGGTATTGCTATTTATCTTATGAGTGTTGCATCTTTTTTTTTGAGCCGAGGGTCTTTCGGAAACAGCCTCTCTACTCCTTCGGGGTAGGGGTAAGGTCTGCGTACACACTACCCTCCCCAGACCCCATTAATGGGATTCTACTGGGTTGTTGTTGTTGTTGTTGTTGTTGTATGTGTTATGTGAATCGTTTGAGGTGACGCACATTCTAGGTGACAACGTGTAGGCATGCACCGTCGAATTTGTGACTTAATTGATTTCGTGAAGTTTTATAATCAAATAATCATGTCATTATCCATATATCCTCCACATGTTAGAGGAATTGAGCTGAGACTCATATTAAAGATCGTGTTTAGACTGCGTGCTGATATCTTTGGGACCCGTAGAGGTCGTGCTATTGTTGAATTAATTGTTTAAAAAATTATTTTATACTTAGTCACATCTATTATTTGCATATCATATCTCAGTCTGTGTTGCCATTCATTGATACATCATATCATTTTGTCAGGCTGATTTGCATGACATTATGAGCCTGAGTGACTAGAGAGGTTAATGACTGAGTGAGGCCGGGGGCCTGATTGTGAGGTATATTTATGGGATTGGGATGCACGCCGCAGCATGTTCTATTGATTTATGCCCAGACCTGGCTTATTATATCGCTTGGGCTGAATGAGCCCCTCCGTAGTATGCACCCCACACAGTGAGCGCATTGGATATTATATTTGGGATGGACTTACCTGGGCATGGAGTTGACATATATATTCACATTTGGGATGGTGTTCCCATGGCATGAAGTTGCCTTATTTATTTATTTACATTTGGGATGGTGTTCCCAGGGCACGGAGTTGCCTTCTTTAATTTATATCTAGGATAGATTGGCCATATACAGTACTGAGTAACTAACTATCAGTTGCTATTTATATTGAGGGATGGATCTTCCGTGAGCTGGACCTGCCTGTACCATACTAAGTGATTGAGTACTCTAAGAGTGTGAGTACGTGATGCTTCCATGGTAGTATACCATATACAGCATGTACATTGGCATGTAGATATAGAGATGCTATATTACGCATATCATANTGGACCTGCCTGTACAATACTAAGTGATTGAGTACTCTGAGAGTGTGAGTACGTGATGCTTCCATGGTAGTATACCATATACAGCATGTACATTGGCATGTAGATATAGAGATGCTATATTACGCATATCATACAAAGTTGATTTATTTTACTTATACTGAGTAATCTGTTGAACTTGAAAACATGCCTACATTTTTGTATTGTTATTTCATATTGGACTGTACCTGTTGAGATCGTCACCACTTTCATCCCAAAGGTTATTCTTGTTACTTATGAAGTACACATGGTTGGTTGTACTCATACTACAGTCTGCACTTCGTGTGCAGACCTTGACTCTCTTTTCTTTCAGTTATTTGTATTGTTCTGTATTTCCATACAGTGTTTTATCAGGCAAACTATGTCATCATTTAGATGCTCATGTACTTAGTGACACCGGGTTTTGGAGTGTATTTGTATCAATATTTTGGGCTTTTCTATTAAATGTAAATATTATATTTTCAATCGTAAAAGAATTTGTGATTTATTGAGGTTGTCTGCTTGCCTAGTAATGAGATATGCTTCATCACGCAGGTGAGATCTTGGGTTGTGACTGTGTCACATGTTGATTGGGTGAGTATTTATGAGATTTATATGTTTCCTACTTCATTAGTAGTGTTGGGTAGGTTTGGAACAAAGTTCTAGTTGATAAAAAGATAGTTACCAGTACTGTGTTGGATTATGGGCAGCTATTGGGACTGATGTTGTTGATATGGGCTGATGGGTGATGTGTTTCATCATGTGGTTATACCTTGTTGATTTATGCATGAGTGTTTACGACGGTTTGCGGTTGATACAGTGTGTTTATATGAAGATCGGGTTTTTGGTGAAATGCTTGGATGTTGAAATTTGGTTCTAAGGCTTATTATTATGGGTGGAAGGAATAATCTTTAGTTGAGCTGGTGTTGTTATGCTTTTAAAGATTGGGGTGACGTGGGATCACCCGTGAGAATGTGTATGGTGATTTCATTCAATGATTTGATTATTTCAAAACGGTTCTTGGCATGTTCGAGGACGAAATGTTTTTTAGAGGGGGAGAATGTAATGACCTGGCCGGTTGTTTTAAGTATTGTAGCCTCGTTCCCCTATTTATTGTCTCTAATATGTTCATTTGTGGTTACGTGACTTTGCGGGGTAGTTGGTTTGGTTTCGGGTGTGTTTCGGAGTGAGTTGGGACACTTAGTCGCAAAGTTGGAAGCTTAAGTTGAAAGACTTTACTAGAGTTTGACTTTTGTGTAGATGATCCCATAATTGTGGTTTTATTATTCCGGTTGATTCGAATAGTGATTTTGGACATAGGCATATGTCCGGATGTGAATATGGAGGCCCATAAGTTGTTTTGACATAAATAGGTGAAAGTTGGAAATTTAAAGTTTTGGAAGGTTTATAGGTTTGATCGAGGGTTGACTTTACTGATATAGGGCTCAGATTGTTATTTTGGGAATTGGAATAGGTAATTTAGTTCATTTGGTACTTGCATGGAAATGTTTAGGTTATTCTGAGGTGTTTAGGCTTGTTCGCCGTTAGTTTTGCCTTTAGAAATGTTCATTAGTTCATCAGGCTTGAATTGGGGTGCGATTCGTGGTTTTGGTGTTGTTTTATGTGATTTGAGGCTTTGAGTAAGTTCGCATTGTGTTTTGGGATTGGATGGTGTGATTGGCCAGGGTCCCTGGGGCTTCGGGTGTGTTTCAGATCGGTTTTAGACCGTTTCTTCATATGTTGGAACTTTTGATTTCTATGCTTCTGGTATCCCTCTTCGCGATCTCGGAGAATGTGTTGCAATCCCATAGAATCTTCACTGACAGGGGGTTTTTTGCTCTTTGCGTTCTCGAAGATAAAGATGCGTTAGCAAAGCCTCGGGGTGTTTGTTCATCGTGAACGTGAGTGTAAGTTAATCATGTGAGTTAATCATGTTGCTTTTGAGGTTGCAAATATTTAAGATCATGAACTGTAAGTAACAAGAGGGTTTGAAGGATTAGAAGCTAAAATAATCGAAGAAAATAAGTTTCATCGAAAAGCCAAGTTGGGAGTGCTATAACCCGTACTTTGGGGTGATACTAGGATTATTAACATGATAAGGAGGTGATATTATTAGGTATTTTAGTCATATTATAGTCATGTGTTGTGTTTTGAAGTCAAACGAGTGAGGAAATAAAAATCGACAAAAGTTGTCGCAAGTTATGTTGATAATGTTACTTAAACATTAGGTCTAATGTTACTGAGATTTTCTCTTAATGTAATTTGATTTATAGGGTGATCCAACCACCAAATTAAATATATACAAGCGTAGTTTCCAACACATTAAACCATTCATCGATACGACATCAGAGTATACAGATATTCGCTTTTTTACAAGACAGCACAAACAGTTCCCTTTGGGACCCACAAGCGCGGTTGAATACACACCATCAATTACTTCATTTTAAGTTCTACAAACACACACACACCTTCATGGTTGAAAGTGGAACAATTGATTTAAGCACAACACAACTTGTTTGTCATTCCCAACACCCATTTACAACTCACACTTAGTCTATGCAGCCTCTAAAAATACCAAAAGTACAATGATAGTGCCGGCAATAAGGCTCCGGCTATACCTCAAAACTCGATAACACATACTAAACAAAAGATGCACAACCCCGGAATGAGATGGGGCTCACCAAGTCAACTGGGAAGAATGAGCACTGCAATCACCGGTCAGTATCCTCCGTTGTGGAACCACATGCATCCATTAATGATGCAGCGCCCCCGGCAAAAAGGACGTTAGTATATGTCGAATAGTACTAGTATGCAAACCAAACACCAATTTAAGAACTCAAAAATACAGTATGAATATGATGAATCAAGGCGACAATAGAATAGCATAGATAGCCATTTAAACCAAAGCAAGCTCATAAAGAACTTTCATTAATATTTATAGAATTTAAGATGAGATCCTCTGTAATCATTTTCAAACAAAGTGGCCCCGCCACCTCACCCCAATGTATGCAGGTGGAGGTGCAAACCCAATACCAAATCTCTACTCAAGCGGCCCTGCCGCCTCACCCCAATGTATGCGGGTGAAGGTGTAAGCACAATACCCATTTTCACACAAGCGGCCCCCGCCGCCTCACCCCAATATATGAGGGTAGAAATGCATCAACGATACCAATACCTACACAAAGCAGCCATGCCGCCTCACCCCAATATATATAGGTGGGTGGTGGTGCAACAACAATACCAAAATCATACACAAAGCGGCACTACCACCTCACCCCAATATATGCGAGTGGAGGTGTAACCCCAATCACAATCTCTACACAATTTGGCATAATAGTTTTCCACATAAATCATGACTTGGAATAATAACACGTTGATACATAATCCATAATTTGGAACACATCCTCAATTTATAATACAATATGATAAGAGCATTTGAAACACGAATTGAACATATATCTTTGTCACAAAACTTATTCGGAATACTGAGGTTCCAAGGATATTGGGGTTCCAATTCATAAAGAAGAGTTTAGACAACATACCTCAATTGAGCTTCCTTAAACTCTAATATGTTCTGGAATTCGTCGCAACTTCAATCTATTTTAGAAATATAAAAAAATGAACCAAAATTATGAAGAAGAACATGGTTCTAGATCATTTGATCATTTTATCAAACACTAAGTGTGCATTAAGGTTTCAAGGTTCTTTTATGAAGTATTCCGTCATCCCACAACCCATTCCTTACCATTTTTAGTTCAACAATCTTCCTACACCCCTTTGATAACACATACATGTAAAATAAACAACTCTCATGCCCAACAATTATCTTGCTAATTATCCATTTTCAGATAATTTCGAAATTAAGGGTTAGGGTGTAGAATCTTACCTGTAGGATGAAGACCTAGTGAGTTTTCTTTGTTAGTCTTCAAAGATTCGAGCAACAAGTGAAGGACAATTTGTTGAAGATCACTCTCTCACTCTCTCACTCTCAAAATGTCAGATTTTAGCCCAAAAATGGTACAAATCATCTATTTAACTAAGTAGGTCCGGGCTATAGAAACCCAAAAATGAATCTCCGAAATAGGGTATGCGCTCGCATATGCGATCGCAGAATTGGTGCCAAAAAAACTGGAAAAAATCTGCCTGGGTCTGTAGTAGTTATGCGGCCCGCAAACCTATTCTGTGGTCGCATAATGCACCGTAGACTTTCGCCCAAACTACCTCGCCCCTACTTCATCCTGCGACCATTATGCGATCCGCAGAGTGATTCTGCGGCCGCATAGTGGGCCACAGAAATACATATTTCTCTTCAAATGTTTCCTTCACTTTCCAGTGCATTGTTCAACCCAAAAAGTCTGAGCCGTGGTGAGCTTGCGAGCTGCGAAGAATTTCTACAATCCTCAAACATGTAAGCCTTGTCCGGCACCATGAAACATTATTTTTCCTTTGCAAAATTTTACGGGACCATACATTCTCCCCCACTTAGGATCATTCGTCCTTTAATGAGGGTCAAATTCTGTCATTAGCATTCAATGTAACTCAATTGTTAATTCACACACCAGTAGTTTCAAAATTTGGCTAACTCCCCAAGTATCCAAATATTTTGCCAGAGTCTCCCTTGTAACTTGGCCTATCCACCTGCTAGAAAACCCCAGAAACACATCCTAACAACATATACATAATCCAACGATGTAACATAACACAAAACAACACCAATTGTGGCCTCACAAGAAATATATTATCAGAAAGGAACACCCTTAACGCCAATTTGTACAAATTATACATAATTCACAGAAGGTAATCCTTAGAATTTTCATAGAATAAAACTTTATAAATACATGGCTATTCAAACATAGGCAATTTCCCTTAGGCAATTTCTTTATTTCTCAACTCTCAGACTTGCCGATCAATAATAGAAACCGAAATCTCTTCATACGTCAATTCCTTATTAACCTCAATAGTCTCAACTAGAATAATGAGTGTCGGATCTCCAACTACTTTCTTCAACATAGACACATGAAACACTGGGTGTACTAAGGACATCCCAAACACGTAAGCCTAGTCCGGCACCATGAAACATTATTTTTCCTTTGCAAAATTTTACGGGGCCTTACACCTGATTTGGAGGACATAGCCTGTAACACTGGATAGGTACCCATTCAGATAGTAGTTCAGTTTTAGCATAGTTTCAGCTTAACCTTCGGTTAAGTTCCGCATCAGTTGCTAGTTCAGTCTCTTGTTTAGCTTTCTGCTTATGTTCAGATTTCCACCTTACAGTCATACTTTAGTATGCTTTACATATGCTTTCCACCCTACATACTTTGTACATGTCATGCTCGTGTCCTTTTTGAAGTATTGTGTTTCATGTCGAGCAGGTACCAATAGATCAGCATTTGAGTCACATTAGCAGGCCATCCACCAGTTGTTGGAGTCACCCCGCTTACACCTGGAGTTACTTATCTGTATGTGTAAAGTTAGCTACTTTGGGTTTGACGGGGTCGTGTTCCATCTAGTAATGTTTTAATTCAGTACTCCTAGAGGCCTGTAGATATGCACCTGTGCAGTTAGTATGTTTCTGTATGTCAGACTTTGTTAGCCTTGTCAGCCAGATTGTATACTTCTTATCGGTTATGCTTGTGCTTTTAAAGTTTATCCGTTTATATTCATGACTAGTAGATTATCAATACGTTTAGTGATGATCGGTACCTAGTGTCAGTTATTCGTCGTGACCCTAGGCTGGGTCATGACAAACATGGTATCAGAGCAAGGTTCCGTCCTATGGTGTCTGCAGGCCATGTCTAGTAGAGTCTTATTTATTGATGTATTTTGCACCACATTTATAGACAGGATGCCTATTAGTACTAGACGACATGCGCCAGTCGCTAGTACGCATCAAAACCGTCAGAAAAGCATGGTTTCTATTGAGGAGGATTCGTCCGAGGATCCATATGAGTCATTTGTTCGAGTAGTTTCGATTCCGCCAACAGCAAATAGGGTGAGAGGAGTTTGACCTCACTAAGGCCCTTAATTTTGTTATCAAGGCCAGTTGATCGGGGAATAATGAGAGTCGTGTAGGGATTGGCATAGCTAGGTCACCACCAGGCTCAAAAATATGTCAGGGTATTTACGGACACCAGCTCTTCTGACGAGCCAAATAGTTCATAGTGTTCGGAGTCCGTTAATCAGGGTTCGTCTATGTATGTCATGGGATATGCAAATGAAGAGGATAGTTGTTAGGCCAAGAGGATGAAGGTGGCTGATAAGGATGTGAGAATTCCGCTTCCAAGTGTGTTTGATCGGAACTCTCATATAGAATCGAGGCAGAATGGTTAGAGGTACATTAATCCCTCAACTGAAATTCCCTACATTATGAACTCAGGAGGAAACTTATTATTTGTTATACAAGAATGAATGTTATTCCAGGAGCAATAGACTGTGATTGTAAAATGTAAAGGGAAGACCAGATTAGAAGAACAGGACCGCAACACTGCTCTAGAAGCTAATAAGATATGGGTTTTAGTTCAGTTTACAGAGCAGATCCTGGCAAATTTTACATAGGTCTTTAAGAGTTAACATTAGAGGACTAAGGGAGGAGAGGGGAGTGATCTAGAACCTTAAGAAGTTAGAACTCTGATGGCTCTAATGCCCTGGGGAGGAAACCGTGGATAGTACACGACATTTTAGGGAAGTTAGAATAATGGAATAGTGAGTTAAGAATTCGGTTAATAAGTTTACAACCTGAAGGTGTCAATGCCTAGAAGATTGATTAACAGACTCATAAGTGACGAATGGATTAGGAAATAATTTTAAGGAGGGATGGTGTCCTAACCCCATGAGAGCCCAATAGTTGTTTCATTGGAGTATGGCCCAGTAAGGTATATACATTTAGAATTGCTGAGTATGTCATGTAGATCTAGAAAGTTTAAACAGTCGAGGACTAATGGTTCTAAGGGAGAGGGGAGGATGTTACATCCCGCTTTTTGGTACGTTAAAGTTTCGCCGTAAGTTAATCGACGTAAGCTCGGGAATGAGATTACTTTTGAGGTTATATGTATTTATGCCATTTATAAGTAGTGATAAGTAAGTGTCGTGATGTTTAGAGGATAAACAATCGAAGAAAATGAGTTTCGTTGAAGTTTGAGATTTTGGGATAAAATACGGCCAAAGCTATAATACTCTGTAATTATGGACTAGGGCCATATAACGTACCACATGATCATGATAGTATGTTATATAAAGTATGTTAAATTTGTATTTTGAGTGAATTAGGCTGAGATTAGGCTGTCATTCTTAAGATCAACAGAACAGGGAATCATTGAAGGACTTAGATTTATACATACAGGATAAGTAGGGAGAGAGTAACCTGGGGTTGGGTAGCAGACCTCAGTAATAATGAAGCAAAGTAAGTGTTATTTTATAATATAACCTACCAAGATGCAGAAATACCATAATATAATTGAGGATATGAAATACAATATAGCAATAACTGTAAGTTCGACAAAGTAACAAGCAAAGAACTTCAGTACACCAATAAATGCCCAGATGGATAGTTTGTCATAGTTATGATATGTTCACAAAGTGAGGCCTAGAATGATTGGATAAAAGCTGGAGGAAAAAGGAGAAACAAGTTGCATAGGTGTTCGTACAAGGACATAGTCGTACATGCTACTTGACAGAAGGTAGCAACAATTACGATATTGGAAGAATTCGTAACACAGGTCATGGTGTGAGAAAGAGGCCTGAAGGTGGGAATGCACTGACCTTCGGATTTATTCGCAGAATAGTTGCCTAGATTGAAAGGACAGTATAAAAATATTCATAAGATTTATATGTTATGAGACTGATAACCACATCAGTAAACATTTGAGGACGAATATTCCAAAAGGGGGAATGACGTTACTCCCATGTTGTCTTGTGTAAAAGTACGTCGTAAGTCAGTTGATGTATTCTCTGAAAGTAGATCATCTTTGAATGTACATAAAGTAAATTAATCATGTTACTTTAATGGTTACAAATATTTAATATCATGAACTTCAAGTACCAAGATGCTAAAAAAATCAAAGAAAATAAGTTGTGTTGAAACGGCAAGTTGGGAGTGTTATAACCCATACTTTTCGGGTGATTAGTATGACAAGGAGGTGGTATTATAAGGTATTTTAGTCATATATAGTCGTGTGTTAATTTCGAAGTCAAACGAGTTAGGAAACAAAAGTGGACAAAAGTAGTTGCAAGTTACATTCATAATTTTACTTAAATTTTAGATCTAATGTTACTTAGATTTTCTCTTAATGTATTTGGAATTACGGGGTGATTGTAAGGCCCCGTTACGATTTCCTAACGATTTAAGATTTTAAAGTGTGCCAGCGGTATTTGAGGATAGCGTATTCGAGTATTAAAGGAGACCTATGGGATAGAATCACATCATTTTGAAAAGCAAATATATGTTTAAGGTGTGTTGGATCATACTAAAGAGTTTTGTGAATGGTAAGAATTTGTGTGGAACATGTTGGATACATTAAGTGGAAAGGATGTTTCAATTAGCACAAGACCCTACTTCAAACGAATGCCACTCCGAAAATATAATAACTTAGGTGGTGCTATACCTACCAAATTAAAGCCCTGTGAGTCTAGTTTCCAACGCATCAAACTGTTTGTCATTTGGATATTTCTACAGAACGTTATGGACATTTTACCGGACCTATTCATATGCGCGCCCAGATGTGCGACCGCGCATATAAAGGGGTTCCTGCCTTATGTGTGTGGCCAGATGTGCGGTCACTTTACCAGGTGTGCAGCAGCGCACATAGGAGCCCTATAAATACCCCCAAGGCCGAGTAAAGAGAGGGGCTAAGTAATTTCTTTGAGCTAGGGCTTGCATAGCAAGGGGAACCCGTCCTATACTTCCCTCCCATGAACCAAGGTAATGTTTTTGGAGTAATATTTAGTTGATTACTACTCCTAAACACTTATATTAACTAGGATTAATCTTGAAGATCCATAGATTTCAATTCAAATCCCCAAATTGGTCAAGAACACTACAAGTTGGAATTTTCAAGAGTCTCACTATAAGAGGTATGTCTACCATCTCTATCTAACCTGTGGTGATTATTTATGAATGAAATATATGTTAGGACTTATGGGATGGTGATTTGAAGCCATAAGTGCCTAACCTGGGTTGTGTTGGAATTGTAGAGATTGTAAAATAGTTTACCTAATGAGATTGATGGTTTGGGTGTGAATTGTTGTGCATGCGTGTGCTAATGGAAGTTGTGGATGGCCTTGAGACGATTGTAAGGTAAATCATTGGTATGAAAGGTGGTTGTTAGGTAAAAATATTCCGTTGAAGGAGGTTGTTGAAAGATATTCACGTTAGATGTTTGATAAAAAGAAGATAAAGATGCACACTCCTCCATGTGAAATATTCATCTTCATAGGATCTTTTTGATAGTAGTCGTGACCAACAACCATCAGCTCTCGGCTTATTGGTAAGGTATAGAAATCATAATATTATTGGTACAAATGTGTTGCATTGTTGTAGATTGAAGTTGTTTAGTGTGGTGGACCATCGTAGTACTATTAAGGGGCGAATTCAATCATGTTGGCTAAACTACTCTCTTAGAATCTAATTCCATGATGTTTCCGCAAGTTCAAGTATGNAGCGAATTTCAAGTATGTTGGCTAAACTACTCTCTTAGAATTGAATTCTATGATGTTTCCGCAAGTTTCAAGTATGGTTGGCTCAAGTTCCTAATAAATTAGACTATTCCAAATGAACCCTGTGTCGTAAGATATATATATATATATATATATATGTTCAAAATATGTTTTTGATGCTCTTATAATATTGTGATATCCTTCGGGAACATGTTCAAAGTATGATATGTGTATTAATATGTTATGACTCTTAGCCGTGTTTCAAATGAAAGTCCATTATGCTTAACTTGGAAAGAATACTCCATGCGTCCAAAACTCTTATTGCTCATATTTATACTTAAGACCTTGATTTCGAATACTCATATTGTTGATAATCTATGAAGATGCTGGAAAGTGATAGAAGTGAGATGAAATTGTGTATTGCCCTTTTTGGGAAAAATATTACAAGAATAAATGGTGTGTTACTCCTCTATGATTTTAACTTGCATTTCGATTGCCAATCCTTTTACTCTGTTTCTTGGAAAGAAATCTATTGTGTTTAAAGTCTTCATTTCTAATGAACTTAAAGTTGTGATTTCAAAAATATTATATATGTTGATATTAATGATGATGATACATGAGAGAAAAGAAATGGAAGTGTGAAACATGAAATACGGCCACCGTGCCATGAATAAAGAAACTCGTGAATGGCCAAAAGAGCCAAGACAATATTGTTGTTATGAGTGGTTGAAAATACTAATTAAGATTTATACAATGTGAAAGATAATTAGGTGAATACATTTGTATGTATGATACCTTGTGTGCAAAAACAAAAACAAATATTTTTGGGAGTATCAGTAGCAAACCGAGGAAGGGCGGTTCCTATGGCCCATGCCCAAAACTACACGTGCCGGTGTAGGGGTGGATTGTGGTGGATTGTGATTATTCCCCTTATTTGGGACGAGATTCATATTAGTTGTGAATTGGAAAGTCAATCCACACGGCATATGTGGGAAGTCTGCCTAGCCGATCGGGTGAAGATCAGATGCCATGCTACGCACATGGTGGTACTACTCTTGGTAACACCTTTTTTCGCATCACATGTCAAACCACATTGTCCGTGGGGAGATGGACTAGTCAATCGGGCGTGATCATACTCCGTGATAAAAACACAGTGCTATATCAGTGCTAATGATCTCCCAACCGAAAATATATATTATTTTCGTATTTTTAAATTTGTTATGTTTTAACTTGGCATTTTGATATCATTGATTGATACTTGTTGCTTCCATGACATTTCCCCTTCTTTCATTGGCGTTCTATTTTGTAAGAGGACATTTAGCTTTACATACTAGTACTACTCTATATGTACTAACGTCCCTTTTTCC
>AWOL01S0007490.1:159080-186505 GCA_000715115.1 Nicotiana otophora | reverse complement strand
CTACTCCCTTGTGCTTATGCATGCACCATCGTAAAGTTTACCTATGTGGTATCAAGTACAATGTAAAGCAACCCAGTGTTGAGATCCTTCTTAAATATTCACTTTGCTCCCTTTGTGAATATAGTCATAGATCCTTTTCCCTATCCAAGTAACATAAACACATATTCAACACCGATTATATCTGTACATGTCATGTGAGAGGTTCAATTGTCTGCATAAAGTTACTCTGAAACTCGGGATCCTCGCAAATTCATCATAAGAATATCCATTGTTTGCCCATCTTAGTATGACTTTTATGGCCACTTAGGACATTCCGTATTAAGTAGCTCACTTTGTTCCTAGTATTGTAGTTGCCCATGACGTGGTCTAGCATTGCAGTTTGGGAGTTATTTTAGCAGAAATATGTCCAGCTCATAACAAATGTTTATTTTCTCTTTAAACCTCTAAAACATGTATTGATTATGTTCCCTAGTTAGTAAATCATTGAGTATGTCATTGTCCTATGTGGAGGGTTTACTATCCTTAATATTCCACATCCAATTAGAACCTTTCTAACTAATGCATGATTTAACCTCAATATTAAGATGTCATAGGTACATGATCTCACCCGTGAAAGGTTGGTACTAGGCATTCCATATTATTAGGCACCTATCATGAACATATTTAGTTTAAGGGTCAAGTTTAATGTTTCTCTAGTCCTCTCATATAGGATCAACCATCGGGAAGGAATAAGTTGTCGTTACAATAATTATACTAGTGACCAACCTCTTTTTCAGCCGGGTACGCTTAGGGTGTAGTTTTCTTGTGTCAAATACTGTCAAGGGCGTAACGCAACTTCATGTATTTTTGTAATCACTAAAACATTCATGATGCAAGAATCTTCTCATTTTGAGCTAGACTGATTTTCCCTACAATCAAGAAGGCAACTGGTGTCACGTACTTGACTATTTCTCCTTAGAGCTTACTATTGTCGGGTAAGGCATATGTGGAATGGAACAATTGTTACTATCCCTTGCATAACTCGTTTCCTTCCAAGAATAACTAATGCTAACAACTAACCTCTTTTACATCATAAGATCATGTACATGGTTTCCACATTATCCGCGTGTACTACTGAACTCTATGCCTCATTTGTCGAATCAATGATGACATAACCTCCTGTAATGCTCTGCTCGGCACATTGATGAATTCCTGAACAATTCCTGCTCAATCTCGAACCCCGTTGTTCCTCCTTGTATTAGATCTACCGATAGTAGTGGGTCCAGCCTGTCAAAGAGAAAGTATCATTCCATGATCGAACCAATTCAGTAGGAAATCTATGGTCATATTCATTCTATCACATCCTAGAATAATGGTTGAAGGTCGCTAAGGGTTTAGTTTGTGTCACGCCTCAAACTCGGGGAGCACGACCGGCGCTCAACCGAGTGAACCTGGCCGAGCAAACCTGTTAATCAAACAATGAAAAGAGGAGATATACTTCGTTAATCAAACATTGAAAAGATTTTATTAGCAACTCCCATTTCATTTCCATTAGCAACTTCATTCATAATTTCCAAAATATTACGAGTTTATAATATTAATGAAAAACATGATTTCCAAATACCAACATTTCTAATTCAATTCCTCACATTAAATACCACCCACAACTTGTCTACGGAGCCTCTAAATACAACAAAAGAGAAAAATAGAAATGCCGGCAACAAGACACCGGCTATACCTCAACCACAAAGTACATGAGAAACAAAAGATACATGACCCTGAATTGAAGTGGGGCTCACCAAGTCAACTAAATAGAGTGTACCGCTATCACTGATCAATACCGCCAGTTGTAGAACCACATGAATCTATTAAAGATGCAGCGCCCTCGGTAAAAGGGACGTTAGTACCGTCGAATAGCACTAGTATATATAGCTAAAAGTCCTCTTGGAAAATAGAATGCCCATATGAGAAAAGGCAACACATAAAAACAACAAGTTACAATCAACAAAATCCAAATGTCCAGTTAAAACAGAATAATTTTCAAAATACGAACTTCATATACAATTTTTGGTTGGGAGATCATTAGCACCGATATACCACTGTTCACAATACCATCGTTCACAATACCAATGTTCACAATACCAATACCATCATACATTTAGCACGGAGTCCGATCATGACCCGATCAGCTAGGTCATCTCATTAGAGACATCAACCACAATCACTCTCAATACTAATACCACTATACTTTTAGCACGGAGTCCGATCATGACCCGATCGGCTAGGCCATCTCATTAGCGATATCAACCACAATCACAATTTCAATTACAATTTCCAGCACAATCACCACCATGTGTGCGACATGGTGTCCGATCAAGATCTGATCGGCTAGGTCGTCTCATCTGAGACATCAACCACAATCACAATTACAATTACAATTTCCAGCACAATCACCACCATGTGTGCGACATGGTGTCCGATCAAGATCTGATCGGCTAGGTCGTCTCATCTGAGACATCAACCACAATCACAATTACAATTACAATTTCCAGCACAATCACCACCATGTGTGCAACATAGTGTCTGATCACTACCCTATCGGCTAGGCCATCTCGCCACAATACCGTGTGGATCAACATCATCCTTTTCTATCAATCATCTCATCTCAATTAAGTGGAATAATTTTATCACATCAATCTCATCCCAAATAAGGGGAATATTTACAATCCATTCCTACATCGACACGTGTAGTTTCGGGGTTAGGTAATTTCAACCTACCCTTCCTCGGTGACTATCCATACTCCCAAAAATATTTTTGATTATCTTATAAAGGCAACAACAATAAAAATTCATTTACCTCATAAGCTTGCATACCGTATATAGCCTCATTGGCACTTTCAACCTCATTATTTCATTGGCTCTCTTGTCCATACATATGATTCTTCATTCTTGGCACAATGGCCGTACTTCATATTCCATACTTTCATTTCTTCCCTTTCATGGATCATCATTATAAATATTGCAAATAGAATATTCCGGAAATTACAACTTTACGTTCATTAGTAATGAGGGCTTTAAACACAATGGATTTCTTTCCAAGAAAATGGAGTAAAATAACTGGCAATCGAAGCACAAATTAAAATCATAAACAAGTAACACATCATTTATTCTTCAAATAATAAATACTTTTCCCCAAAAAGGGCAATACACCATTTCAACTCCTGAATATATAAGAGTTTACAACACATTGGAAATACTTACAAAGCATAGCATTAGATAAAATAGCCACATTTGGGCATGACTTGAGTACATAAGCTTTTAGGTAAATCTATTTTTAAAGTCAATTCGGAATAGTTAAATCCAAGCTCATTTCATAATCTTTCTCACACCATTTCATTTCATTGGCACCAATGGCCACAAGTATAACTTTCAATCTTGGCACGGTGGCCACATTTTATATCACCAACTCACTTCTTTCACTTTCAAGCATCTTTATACATTATCAACAACAAGGCATTTCCAATCAAGAATTTAGGTACACATATGAGCAATTAAGGGTCTTAAACATATCGAGTTTTTCTCACACAATTTGGCATACTAGCTTTCATTTGAAATACGACTCAAAGCCATAACATTTTAATACGCAACCCGTACTTTGAAATGTACGGGAACATTATGGAATTCGATTCTAAGAGAGAAAATTTATCCAACATACCTCACTTTGAGCTTTCCTTAAATTACTACAATATTCCGTAAATTCTAACAATCCCAATCTATTTTGAGACATAACAAAATTGAACACAAATTAGGAAGATATTCATGGTTTCAACTCATTTGAGCAAGCAAATTTGGCTACAAGGTTCTTCTACAAGATTTCCTTCACTCCTCAACCCAATCTTTACTTATTTTAGCTCACCAATCTTCCCACAAACCTTATTAGTACAAACATGTATAAATAATACTTTTACACCCAAGAATAATACTTCCCATCTCCTATCTTTTACTCCAAACTCTAAATTAAAGACTAGGGTATGGAACCTTACCTCATAGATGAAGATCTTGTGATTAGATTCCTTGATTTTTGGAGATTGGTGCAAGATTTGATGATTAGAATGTTAGGTTTACTCCTTCTCTCTCTAAAATGCTCTTACATCTCTCTAAAATATCAGGTTTTAGCTCAAGAAATGACTTAACCCCTCTCTCTACCCAGCCTTTGGGTTATTAAACTAGCTCCTACGTGCACGGCCGCGCACCTGGGCAAGTGACCACGCATCTGAGGCAGAAACTCTCAAATATGCGCAGCCACGCATCTGGGCGTGCATATGACAGAGGTCCAGTAAAATGGCGATAACTTTCTGTAGAAATATCCAAATAATGAACGGTTTGATGTTTTGGAAACTATACGCAAGGGGATTTAATTTGATAGGTATATCACTACCTAAGCCAGTATATTGAGGGAGTTCTATTCATTTGAAGTCGGGTCTTGTGCTAATTATAATATCCTTTCCACTTAATGTATTCAACTTGTTCCACACAAGTTCTTTCCATTCACAAAACTCCTTAGTGTGTTCCGACACACCTTAAACATACATTATCAATTAAAAATTATGTGGCTCTATCCCATAGGTCCCCTTTAATATTCAAATACATTATTTCCAAATATCGTTGGCGCACTTTAAAATCATAAATCATTAGGAAATATTTATGGAGCCTTACAGTTTGGGTGTCCGACATAGAGATTTGGAGTTTAATGATCTGAACTGGTTATTCTCAAGATTTTCTCCATGAAGATATTATGTGAATTGTTAATAAAGGTAAAGTAGGTATAGTGCACATTGGGCCTTGTGGAATCTTGAAAGAAATAGGCTAAACTACGAGTATGATGTTTCCCCATCGTTGTCCTATATGCACCCGGTGCTTCATGTGTCTACGTGAAAGAGGGTAATTGGAATACCTTTTGTCTATCGTTCAAGTGAAAGTTATTAAAGGTAAAGTAGATAATTGACTTGTGAGAGGTACCTTATGGTCATCCTTGTTAGATAAGTCAGGAAGTTGGGATTGCCTCCGTCAAAGTGCTATAGCTAAGTCAGTGAGTCGAGGAGGTCGTCTCAAAGGCCGAGTGTGTTGTGGAAAGGAAATATTCTCACTTGTTTGTAGAGCCAAATAGTTGTGGTTCAAAAGGTACTTTCTATGTGTTATGATTTAGTGCAGTTCATGTCAAGGTACCACTTCTGATAACGTAATGCCCTTAATATTGAGGTCGTGTTATTAATATATATTTTGATACTTTGTTGAGTTGTGGATGTGTTGTTAGGAGTTGTTTTGGTGGTTCTCTGGCAAGTAGTTATGTCCAATTACAGGGGAGACTCTGCCGAAATATATTGAAATTTGTGGAGTTAGCCAAATTTTTGAGCTTTTGGTGTGTGGATAAAGATTTAAGTCACATTGTGTGTCTGTGGCGGACACTAACCCTCATTCTAGGACAAATGATCCTAGGCGAGGGAGAATGTAAGGCCCCATTAAAATTTGCTAATGATTTAAGATTATAAAGTGCGCCAGCGATATTTGAGGATAACGTATTCGAGTATTAAAGGAGACCTATGTGATGGAACCACATCATTTTGAAATGTAAATATATGTTTAAGCTGTGTGGGATCATACTAAGGAGTTTTGTAAATAGAAAGAGTTTGTGTGGAAGAAGATGGATACATCCGATGTATCAATTAGCACAAGACTCGGCTTCAAATGAATGCCACTCCCAAAATGTAAAACCTTAGGTGGTGATGTACCTATCAAATGAAAGCCCTTCGAGTCTAGTTTCCAACTCATAAAACCATTCGTCATTTGGATATTTCTATAGAACATTATTCCATTTTACTAGACCTATGCCATATGCACGCCCACATGCGCGACCACGCATATAAGGGGGGTTCTGCCTTATGTGCGCGGCCAGATGTGCGGTCACTTGCCCAGATGTGTGGCTGCGCACATAGGAGCCCTATAAATACCCCCAAGGTGTAACACTCAATAAATTCGTATTAGTTGTGGATGCGTTAAACGAATATTAATGTGACCTTTTAGACATGTGAAGTCCAATTGGGATGAGTATGGGTGGAAACAATTGTTTTATAATTAGGATCGAGACTGAGGTGTATAAAATTCAATAGAATCGACTAAGTTTATGGGAGGTCCATTTTATAGCCTTAAATAGTGCAAGGCCATGAAAACTCACCGCCATAGACAGTGCAAGGCCAAAAATTATTAGTGCCCCAGACAGTACAAGGCATTATCTAGGGCATCAACCTCAGTGCCCCAGACAGCGCAAGGCACTGCAGTTTTGGCTCCTCCGATGACGCCTTGCACAGTTATTTCGGCGCCCCTGATGATGCCTCGTGCCGACGAGGTTTATCCAAGCTACTTTTATTTTCCTCCTTAATTTTAGGACGCGTTCACTTATTTAAAATCCCCACTTCGTTCCCCCATACCCCTAACTTCCCCAAGGTCCCTCCATCATCCAAGTTAAGTTCTAACGATTATTCTAAGTTAATTTCAATTCTCCAACACCTTATTAACATAGGTAAGTCCTTCCACTCCTTAGATATTCGGTCAAGATACCACTATTGAGATAGGAAACCCTAGAACTCGAATTCAAGAGGAGTGAACTTCGAAAAGGTAATGCTTATACTCCCTAATCATTTATAAATATGAATTTATAAGTTTTTGGGAGAATAGTAAATGGGTTTGATAAAGATAACCATAAGAACTAGGGTTTTGGATTATTGAATTATGATTTTTGTAAACATTTGGGTGATGCGAAATGGTGTTAGTTACATCTATTTGGGATTGTAGAATCACCTAGAAGTAGTAGAATGAGAACTTGGTGAAGAAAAGATCAATTACTAAGGCCGATGAGGCTTTACACCTATAAGGTGTTTGATAAAATTCCTAAGCTACTAAAACAGGAGCATTAGTGCTAATATTGGTTCCTCTTGATATATATATTGACGTAAATTATCGTTGAAAGGGGCGACGGACATCGTGATACTCTTGAAAAGGGCCAGAGCTAAGGTATGTGAGGCTAACTAACTCTCTTTACATTTGGGAATGTTTATGATTCTCCATACGTCCCATTCTTTATGATAGTTAAGTGTTTCCTCAGAAAGTAATTATGCCTTAGTCCCATGAATAGTTGTAGAACTTCTATTCTCTAGATGGCATAGTTTCATAATCGTTCAATATCCTATGAGCTTCAATTATAACAAAGCAATTTATTATGAATACATGTCTCAGTCTAGTTCTATTCAGCATTGCAGTATCATGTAACTCAGTATAGTTCAGTAGTTTAGTATCATATATTGCATTATGATTCTCAGTTCCTAATTCTAAATTCCTGAATGTTGAACACCTGTATTTGAGCCTGAGGCCATAGTTTATGCTTTATGCATCTTTGGGCCTGAGGTCGCAGCTTATGCTTTATGCATTTTATGTCCTGAAGTCGCAGTTACGTAAACGTATACTTGGGCTCGAGGCCGCAGCTTGTGCACATATATATTGGGCCTGAGGCCGCAGTTTAATATTTAGACTAACAGGTGGTTCATCATTCAGAAGAAGGAGTATTCATATCCTTACTTCCTTTGTTCAATTCAGTTCAGTTATCAGTTATCATTTCAGTTTCACTTTCAACAGTTATCGTTTCAGTTATTAGTTAACTATCATTTTAGTATTCTGTTATTAGTTCTTAGTTATCAGCTCGGTTTCAGTTTCAGTATTTACAGTTCTTTCTTTTAGTTATTTTACATACCAGTGAAATTCAAATATACTGACATCCCTTTTTGCCTGTGGTCTGCATCTTGTGATGCATGTAACGATTTACAGGTTGACGATTTTGCTTGCTAGGATATCTTGTATGAGCTATTGGTGAGCCTAGTCTTTTCAATAATAGATTGCATTTCAGTATTCTTAGATGCTTCATAGACTATAGTTCAGCCAGTCAGATGTTAGCAGACTTTTATGTGTTAGCCTTGTCGGCTACTCATTTACACTTGCACACTTTTCAGTATTTTCTGTATCTATTATATTTCAGTTAGTCTCTTTAATAGATCATCATGTTTTTTATTTATATGTAGCTTACATTTATACCACATGTTGATCCATCCATACAGTTGGTTCGCTCGGTCACATGCAGTCAGGCACCGAGTGTCTTGTTACGCCCAGGCCATGGTTCAGGGGTGACAAAGCTCTGTATCAGAGCATTAGGTTCAAGTTTCCTAGGGAGTCTATGAAGTCGTGTCCAGTGGAGTTTCTTTTATAAATGTGTGCTGGCCATGCATATAAATGGTTAACTACTAAGACATTCATGATTGTCTCATTTCTTTCTACTCTAGATCGTGCCATGAAACTTAGAGAAATAGGTAACCTTCTCTTCCTATCGAATTCCAGACGTATCAAATGCCTAAGCGACGGGTAGGAAAAACCCAAGGTCCTAGAGAGGGTGATAGCCCATTGGGGTATAATTATGAAGTACAGGTTGGTAACAAACGAGACTTGAGAGGATATTGAAAGTGGGATACAATGAATAGTAGTACATATTAGAGCATAACCTCATCAGAAAGTAATTGGAGTGGTAATTGTGGTTTATGTCCTTAATGGATAGCCTAGCCGATCGGGTCATGATCGGACTCCATGTTAAAGACGGTGGTATTGACATTGAGAGAAATTGTAGTTGATGTCTGTAATGAGATAGCCTAGCTGATCAGGTCGTGATCGGACTCCGTGCTGAGAGTATAGTGGTATTGGTATTGTGAATAAAGGTATTCTGAACAATGGTATATCGATACTAAAAATCTCCCAATGTGAGATATGGAAATTAACTTGAACACTGTCTTGATCTTAACTTGAGGTTTGATGTTGATTAAGGCTTTCATTGATATTATGATAATCTTGTTGTATTATTTGTCATTGTATTGAGAGGGTGTTTAGTTATATATACTAGTGCTATTCAACGGTACTAACGTCCCTTTTGCCGGGTGCGCGACATCTTTAAATGGATGCAGGTGGTTCCACAACAGGAGATATTAATCAGTGATAGAAGTACACCTTCTTCCTAGTTGACTTGGTGAGCCCCACTTCATCTCGGGGTCATAAATCTTTGTTATTTATATATTATGTTTGAGGTATAGTCGGGGCCTTATTTCTGGTACTATAATTGTACCCTTCTTTATCTATAGAGGCTCCGTAGACATAGTGTGGGTCATATATTGGTGCTGGGAAGTCAAACTCGTTTTGTTGTATTTTAATTACTATTTCCACTTCAGAGTATGAAAAATGTGTGGAAATGAGACTTTAAAAAAGAAGTAACTAATGGTACGAAATTGGTACTGCAGACATGATCACTTTATTGTTTGATTAACGAAGATATATATATATATATATATTCTCTTTATTCATGAATGAGTTTGGGTAGAAGGAAATCTAATAGGCTTGCTCGGCCGGGTTCACTCGGTTGAGCGCCGGTCGCGCTCCTCGATTTTAGGGCATGACAAACTTGGTATCAAAGCCCTAGGTTTTAAAATGTCCTAGGATATTTCGGAGCCATGTCTACTATAGTCCTTATTATCGGTGTGTTGTCGACCACATCTATAATTGGGATGATACATGGGCATTTAGGAATAATACCCTTCTTTCGTGTTCTTGATTGTGTGATAAAGCTGGTTGTAAGATTGTTGCTCCTTTAACTCCTGAGTTTCTCTAATGTTCCGTACATGACACCTAAGAAGAAGGCAAGAACTGGCCAAAGAGCCAATGTCACCCCAGGAGTGGCAGTGGATCCTATAATTAATGATGCGGTTGAGCACCCAAGGGGTGAGAATGTTCCCCCAGTTACTACACTGCCTGATTCTACCATAGCTGATCAGACTTCACCTGTCCCTACACCTACTGAAGGTGCAATAGTTCCTCCAACTGATATTCCATTTCCACCTCCACCTCTAGCTTCCGATTTTGGTGTGTCTGATATTGATCTTAGGGGAGCCATACAGATGTTGACACAGATAGTGGCATCTCAGGCCCAGAGATTGAGTGTCAGGCCTACTTCTTCTAGTCATCCAGGGGAATCTTCTAGTTCCAGGGTGAACAAGTTTCTTCAATTAGATCCTCCAATGTTCACAGGTACTAACCCAGAGGAGGATCCCCAGGATTTCATTGATGAGATGCACAAGACTCTCAGAGTTATGCATGCTACTGAAACAGAGTCAGTGGGATTGGCCTCTTACCACCTAAAAGAGGTGGCATATTCTTGGTTCGAACTATGGGAGGGGTCCCGTGAAGAAAGGAGCCCTCCTGCGAGGTGGGGTGAGTTTGTCGATGCCTTCATTGATCATTTCTTGCCTACAGAAACTAAGGCAGCCCGTGCTGCTGAGTTTGAGAACTCGAGGCAATGTAGCCTGAGTGTGTGGGATTACCAGATGAGATTTGCGTGCCTGTCGAAGTATGTTATTTACATGTTGCCCACTATGGAGGCTAGAGTGCGTCGATTTGTACAGGGCCTTAGTCCCTTGGTAATTAATGATGCCGCTATAACAGGCTCAAATTCTAATATGAACTATGGAAATATGGTGGCATTCGCTCAAGGGACAGAGACCCGCAAATTAAGGAACATAATGGAACGAGAGGGTAGTAATAAGGCCTGGTCTGCGGGCAACTTTGGTGGTTCTTCTGGTGGTGGCAAATCAACATTTAGGGGAGGGTTGTCAGCCCCATCCCAGCCCTTTGCTTAGTCTTCAGCTAGTGCACCGCCATCAGGGCCTAGTCAGTAGCAGAAGTGGAGCCGTTTCAGGCCCAATCAGGACAATAAGGGCTCATATCATCATTGTCGTCATAGTGGCAGATTCCAGCAATAAAGGAGGCCCCCATGCCCTCGTTGTGGAAAGATTGACATAGGAATATGCGACATGGACTTACCTATATGCTACGGATATGGATTGAGGGGTCATATCTGAGGGATTGTCGTTCGTCCCGCTAGGGTGCGGGTAGGGCCATGGCACAGCCAGCCAGTTCTGCAGCTACTACATTCGCAACACTTTCTCCAGCTCGAGGCACTCCCACACCCGCAGGGCGTGGTGCAGCTAGGGGTAGATCATAGAGTTCGAGAGGATCCGACCGTTTCTATGCCTTGAGGGGTCGCCAGAATTCAGAGACTTCTCCAGATATTGTCACAGGTATATTGACTGTCCAATCTCATGATGTATATGCTCTAATTGATCCCGGTTCCACTTTGTCATATATCATACCTTATGTTTCTATGGAATTTGAGATAGAACTAGAACAACTTTATGAGTCATTCTCTGTATCTACTCTGGTTGGCGAGTCTATTTTGGCCGCGCAGGTTTATAGGGATTGTATTGTAATGTTGCGTAGTCGGGACACCATGGCCGATCATATTGAATTGAGAATGATCGGGTTAGATATGATAATGGGGATGGATTGGATTTATTCATGTTTTGCCAAGCTTGATTGCTGAACCAGAACTGTTAGGTTCGCATTTCCAAGTGAGCCAGTTATTGAGTGGAAGGGTGATGATGTAGTCACGAAGGGTAGGTTTATTTCTTACCTTAAGGCCACGAAACTGATCAACAAGGGGTGTATTTACCATTTGGTCTGAGTGACAGACACCCATGTTGAGGCACCTACGCTTGAGTATGTGCCCGTTGTGAATGAATTTCCGGGAGTCTTTCCGGATGAACTCCCTGGGATCCGCCCAGACAGGGAGATTAATTTTGGGATTTATGTGATGCCATACACGCATCCTATATATATTCCACCCTACAGAATGGCACCAGCAGAATTGAAGGAGCTAAACGAACAATTGAGAGATTTGTTAGAAAAGGGTTTTATCCGGCCAAGTGTGTCGCCTTAGGGCGCACCGGTCCTTTTTGTAAGAAAGAAAGATGGGTTATTGAGTATGTGTATTGACTATCGGCAGCTTAATAAGGTCACAATCAAGAATAAGTACCCACTTCCTAGGATAGATGATTTGTTTGATCAATTGCAAGGGGCAGGTACTTCTCCAAGATTGATTTAAGATCCGGGTATCACCAATTGAAGATCAGGGAGCGAGATATTCCGAAAATAACTTTTAGGACCCGGTATGGGCATTTTGAGTTTTAATTGATGTCTTTTGGGCTAACAAATGCCCCGACAGCCTTCATGGATCTTATGAATCGAGTTTTTAAGCCATTCCTCGACTCTTTTGTGATAGTGTTTATTGTCAATATTCTTGTATATTCACGAAGTCGAGAAAACCATGCTGATCAGCACCAGTTATATGCAAAGTTTTCAAATGTGAATTTTGGCTTGAATCGGTCATATTCTTGTGTCATGTAGTCTCTAGTGAGGGAATTAAGGTTGATCCTCAGAAAATTTCAGCTGTGAAGAATTCGCCGAGGCCTACAACTCCGACGAAGATTCGCAGTTTCTTAGGCTTAGCTGGATATTACAGAAAGTTTGTGGAGGGGTTTTCTACTCTTGCCTCCCCATTGACTAAATTGACGTAGAAGGCAATTAAGTTCCAATGGTTAGATGCTTGTGAAAAGCGTTTCCAGGAGTTGAAAGCGAGATTGACTATGACACCAGTGCTGACTCTACCGGAGGGTATAGATGGATTTGTGGTATATTGTGATGCTTCAAGAATCGGGCTTGGGTGTGTATTAATGCAACATAGGAAGGTGATAGCTTATGGTTCTAGGCAACTAAAGAATCATGAAAAGAACTATCTAACACATGATTTAGAACTTGCAGCGGTGGTATTTGCATTGAAAATTTGGCGTCATTATTTATATGGGGTCCATGTAGATATATTCACGGACCATAAGAGCCTTCAATATATTTTCAAATAAAAGGAATTGAATCTGAGGTAGAGAAGATGGCTTGTTACTCAAGGATTATGACATTGATATTTTTTACCATCCGGGGAAGGCTAATGTTGTGGCGGATGCTCTTAGCCGAAAATCTATGAGTAGCTTAGAACACTTGGAGGCATATCAAAGGCCATTGGCCAAGGAAGTTCATCGATTGGCTAGTTTGGGAGTTCGTCTTACGGACTCTAGAGAAGGAGGGGTAATTGTGCAACATAGGGTTGAATCATCACTTGTTGTGGAAGTCAAAGAGAAGCAATACAACGATCCATTGTTGGTGCAACTGAAAGGGGGTATTCATAAACATAAGACCATGTCATTTTCTCTTGGCATGGATGATGGTACACTAAGGTACCAAGGGAGACTATGTATTCCAAACGTGGATGGTCTCAGTGAAAGAATTATGACGGAAGCTCACACTTCTAGGTATTCCATGCACCCAGGTTCTACGAAAATGAATCATGATCTTAAGGAAGTCTACTGGTGGAATGATATGAAAAGGAATATGGCGGACTTTGTGGCAAGATGTTCGAATTTTCAGCAAGTGAAGGTCGAACACCAAAGGCCCGGTGGGTTAGCACAGAACATAGAAATTCCAATGTGGAAGTGGGAAATGATTAATGTGGATTTTATGGTAGGATTACCCCGCACTCAATGCATGATTGACTCAATTTGGGTGATTGAGGATCGGCTCACAAAATCACCACACTTCTTGCCGGTTACGGCTACCGATACAGGGGAACAATATGCTCAGTTGTATATCAAAGAAATAGTCAGGTTGCATGGCACCCCAGTTTCCATCATTTCTGATCGGGGAGTACAATTTACTGCTAATTTTTGGAAGAAATTTTGACAAGGTTTGGGTACTCGGGTGAATCTTAGTATAGCCTTTCACCCGCAGACTGACGGGCAGGAAGAGCGGACTATTCAAATGCTTGAGGATATGTTGCACGCTTGTGTTCTATACTTCAAAAGTAGTTGGGATGACCATTTACCACTCATAGAATTTGCATACAACAATAGCTATAATTCTAGCATTCAATTGGCGCCGTTCGAGGCTTTATATGGTAGGAGATGTAGATCTCCCATTGGGTGGTTCGAATTTGGAGAGGGAGAGTTGATAGGGCCAGACCTCGTACATCAGGCCATGAAAAAATTTAAAATCATTAAGGAGAGGTTGAAGACTGCTCAGAGTTATCAGAAATCCTATTCGGATGTTCGTCGTAGGGATTTGGAGTTCAAAAAAGATGATTGGGCATTCTTGAAAGTTTCCCCCACGAATGGTGTAATGCGATTTGGTAAGAAAGAGAAATTGAATCCGAGGTATGTCAGACCATACAAAATCATTCAGAGGATCAGTGAGGTGGCATACAAGCTTGAGCTATCACCTGAAATGTCATTGGTGCACCTAGTGTTTCATGTGTCTATGTTAAAGAATGTAGTTGGAGACCCGACACTCATTATTCCGGTTGAGACTATTGAGGTAAATGAGAAATTGACCTATGGGGAGATTCCAGATTCTATTATTGATCCGCAAGTATGAGAGTTGAGAAACATGGAAAATGCATCCGTGAAAGTGCTATGGCGAAACCTNCTATTATTGATCGGCAAGTCTGAAAGTTGAGAAACATGGAAATTGCATCTGTAAAAGTGTTATGGCGAAACCAACAGGTTGAAGAGGCTACTTGGGAGGCCGAGGAAAAAATGAAGAAAAAGTATCTTTTTTTGTTTGAATATCCATGTATTTATAAAGTTGTGATCTAGGAAATTTATAAGACTTACTTTCTATTAATTTTGTATCATTTGAACAATTGGCGTTAAGGGTGTTCCTTTTTGGAAATATATTGCTTATGAGGCCATAATTGGTGTTGTTTTGTATTACGTTACATCGTTATATTATGTATATGTTGTTAGGATGTGTTTCTGGGGCTCTCTGACAGGTAGATAGGCCTAGTTACAAAGGAAACTCTGGCGGAATTTTTGGAAATTTAGGGAGTTAGTCAAATTTGGGGCTGCTGGTGTGTGGTATGAAAACTGAGTTACATAAGATGCTAATAAGAGATTTTTACCCTTATTCAAGGACGAATGGTCCTAAGTGAGGGAGAATGTAATGCCCCGTAAAATGTTTGCAAAAGAAAATAATGTTTCATGGTGCCGAATTGGTTTTACATGTTCAGTATTATAGAAATTCTTCGCGACGAGCAAACTAGCCGCAGCTCGAACTTTTTGAGTTAAACAATGCACCGGAAAGTAAAGGAAATATTTTGGAAGAAAAACGCATTACTGCGGTCCATTATGCGACTGCAGAATCACTCTGCGGGCTGCATAATGGCCGCAGAAGTGAGGCAGGAGAGGGCCAGATTGGATGCAATTATGCGGTCGACTATGCGACTACATAACTATTATGCGGTCATTATGCGACCGCCGAACAGGTCTGCAGGCGCATTAGTGACTGCAGACACAGACAGATATTTGGTAGTTTTGGTCAGAAATTATGCGACCGATATGCGGTCCACATATTGATTATCTGATCGCATATGCGATCGTAGAACCTATACCGGAGCTTCATTTTTTGATTTTTTAACCCCGACCCTATTTTATTAAATACACTCTTTGGGCTATTTTTGAGCTATAATCTGACATTTTAGAGTGATAGAGAGTGCCCTAGAGTTAGAAGGTGTTCTTCAATAATTGTTCTTCAATTCTTGCTCAAGTTTTCGAAGATTAAGATGGGAAACTCACTAGGTCTTCATCCTAGAGGTGAGATTCTACACCCTAACCCTCAATTTCGAATTTTGTCTAGAAGTGGGTAATTAACAAGATAAGTTTTGGGCATGAGAGTTTTATATTTTACATGCATGTGTTATCAAAGGGTGTAGGAAGAATGTTGAGCTAAAAATAGTAAAGATAGGGTTGTGGGATGATGAAATCCTCCATAAAAGGACCTTGAAACCGTAATGCACACCTAGTGTTTGATAAAATGCTCAAATGAGCTAGAACCATAATCATCTTCCTAATTTTGATTCAATTTGTTATATTTCTGCAATAGATTAATGTTGCTAAGACTTCCGGAATATTTTAGAGTTTAAGGAAGCTCAATTGAGGTATATTGGCTAAACTCTTCTCTTAGAATTGGATCCCACGATATTCGTGTGAATTATGTATGTCCCGAGTGGTTCATTATAAAATCGGCTATTCCAAGTAAGATTGGGTTGAAAGATATATGTTCAAAAATTATTCCAAATGCTTTATTTATGTTATGTTATCAATTGAGGATGTGTTTAAAATATGGGCTCTGCATTAGAAATGTTCGACTTCAAGTTAAATTCAAACGAAGGTTATTATGCCAAATTTTGTGAAGAATCTCTATGTGCCTTAGACTCTTAATTGCTTACATGTGTACTACATGACTTGATTTGAATTGTCGTTGTTGAGGATGTTGATATTAGAAAGTGAAAAGGTGAGCATGAAATAATAAATACGGCCAATGTGGAAAGAATGATCTTATAATTATGGCTATTAGTGCCAAAGAAATTAAAAGATGTGAAAGTAATATGAAATGCAGTGATTGATATAAAAAGGTTGATGTCTCGAATAAGATAGCCTAGCCGGTCGGGTCGTGATCGGACATCATGCCGCATACATGGTGGTGATTGTGCTGGAAATTGTAATTGAAATGGTAATTGTGGTTGATGTCCTTAATGGATAGACTAGCCGATCGGGTCGTGATCGGACTCCGTGTTAAAGATGGTGGTATTGACATTGACAGAAATTGTGGTTGATGTCTCTAATGAGATAGATTAGCCGATCGGGCCGTGATCGGACACCGTTCTAAGAGTATGGTGGTATTGGTATTGTGGATATTGGTATTTTGAATAATGGTATTATGAACAATGGTATATCGATACTAAAATTATCCCAATGTGAGATATGAAAATTAATTTGAACACTGTCTTGATCCTAAATTGAGGTTTGATGCTGATTAAGGCTTTCATTGATATTATGATAATCTTGTTGTATTATTTGTCATTCTATTGAGAGGGTGTTTAGTTATACTTACTAGTGTTAGTCGATGGTACTAACGTCCCTTTTGCCGGGGGCGCTGCATCTTTAAATGGATGCAGGTGGTTCCACAACAGGAGATATTGATCAGTGATAGCAGTACACCTTCTTCCCAGCTGACTTGGCGAGCCCCAGTTCATCCCGAGGGCATGAATCTTTGTACTTTATGTATTCTATTTGAGGTATGGCCGGGGCCTTGTTGCCGGCACTATGATTGTACCCTTCTTTATCTATGGAGTCTCCATAGACACAGTGTGGGTCGTATATTGGTGCTGGGAATTCAAACTCATTATGTTGTATTTAAATTACTATTTCCACTTCAGATTATGAAAAATGTGTGGAACTGAGACTTTAAAAATGAAGTAACTAATGGTAAGAAATTGGCACTGCAGACGTGATCACTTTATTGTTTGATTAACGAAGAGATATATATATTCTCTTTATTCATGAATGAGTTTGGGTAGAAGGAAATCTAATAGGCTTGCTCAGCCGGGTTCAATCGATTGAGCGCCGGTCGTGCTCCTCGATTTTGTGGCGTGACAAGTTAGATTTATACATATAGGATAAGCTCAGAGAGAGTAACCTGGAGTTGGACAGTGGATCTCAGTAATAATAGACTGAAGCAAGTGTTATGGTATAGTATAACCTACCTAGATTTAGTAAAGACACAAGCATAGATAATCGAGGCTATGAAATAAGACATAGAAATAGTTGTAAGTTTGACAAAGTACCAAGCAAAGGACTTCAGTACACCTATAAATGCCTAGAAGGATAGCTTGTCATAATTCTATACATGTTCACAAAGTGCGGCCTGGAGATTGGCTAAAGGCTATAGGAAAAAGAAAATAAGGGTCACATAGTCGCACATACAAGGACAAAGTCGTACATGCTACATGATATAAGGTTATAATAGTTACGAGATTGGATAAATTCCGACCACAAGTCATGGTGTGAGAAAGAGGCCTAAAGGGGGGAATGCCCTGGCCTTTAGATTTATTCGCAGAACAATTGCATACATGGCAAGGACAGTATTAAAGTATTCGTAAGAGTTATAGGTTATGAGACTGATAAGCGCATAAGTCAACATTCAAAGATGAATGTTCCAAAGGGGGGAATGATATTACACCCCATGATTTCATACATGAGAGTACATCGTAAGACAATTGATGTAAGCTCAGAAATGCGATTATATTTGATAGTACATAAAGTAAGTTAATCATGTTACCTTGGAGGTTACAAATATTTAAGATCATGAATAACAAGTACCAAGAGGGTTGGAAGGCTTAGAAGCTAAACGAATAGAAGAAAATAAGTTTCGTCGAAAGTCGACAAGTTGGGAATGTTATAACATGTACTTTTTGGGCGGGACTAGGGTTATTAACATTATAAAGAGGTTATGTTATGATTTATTTTAGTCATATGATTGTCTTGTGTTATGTTTTCAATCTAAGCGAGTTGTGGAACAAAAGTTGGCAAAGTTCATCACAAGTTACATTCATAAATGTACTGAAGATTAGGTCAAATGTAGCGAAGCTCTTATCCCAATATACAAGGAATTACGGGATTATCCACCTAACAAATTGAATATTTACGAGTCTAGTTTCTAACACATTAAACCGTTTGTCGATACGGCATCAGAGTATAGAGATATTCGAATTTTCGTGAGACTGCACTAGCAGCTACCGATGGGACCCACTTAGGTGGTGGACGACCCTTGAACATTTTAACGGGGTTGGACGCCTCATTTTTGGCTATTTTCGACCCAGGATATTTCTCAAACTCTCTGAACATCTCTCTAACAGCGCTCCAAGGTTCCAAGTCTAATCCAATGTGGGTTTACCTAGACCTATCATCAAAAGTTAGCCTAAGTGAAGAAAAGAGTCTCTATGGTGTTGTGATGCCATTAAGGGTGCTTGTAAGCTAAGGAAATCTTTGGTTTGAGTTTTTTCTGATTATTTAAGGTGTGTATAATACTCTATTTCTTGGGTTTAAGCTTATATATGTGTTGGTTAAGTTATTTAGATGCAGAATTACAAGATAGATCTTGAAGTTGTATAAGAAGTTGTTGTCGCTTATTAGACTATTTTGGAGTTGTGTATATGACTTCATATGGCTGGAAATCATGGAAAATGGCTTGGTTATAATGTTTGTATTGTTGTTATGCTGGTAGATATTTTTAGTATGTTGATGATGTTTTAAATAGGAGAATAAGCAACCACACAATACCTAGAAGTTGTCCATATTGTTGTAATATCTTGTTGGGTTGTTTGATGTTACTTTTTTGATGGATATACCGTTGCAATGTCATGCCAATATATGTTTTTATATTCTGGACTGTTTGAAGGTGTTTTAAGTATAAGGGATATCGTAAAAAGAGTTAGGGTTTGGTTCCAATCCACGCTTACCGCTCGTCGTGTTAAGTAGTAGTTCTGTTGGTGACATTCGGCACTTCTTGTTGTGTAGGGTGAAATGTGTTGTTGGGCTGTTCAGTTTGTTGTGGTGCTGAAAGTATATAGTTGAAGGTAGTATGTGATCTTGTTGTTTTTATGGACTTATGGAAATAAAGGAAAACAAGGGAGATGCTGACTGTTTTAATAATAAATAAGCTTGTTGTTCGTTGTACGATAGTTGCATCTTTTGTAGCTTAATGATAGCATTATTATCATTGTTGTTGATTAAAGTGCGATGAGATGATTTCAACATGGTCATTGGATAGACTGTGATAAGGCATGTTAAGTCTATCTCTTCTTTCCTTTTGGCATGAGCCACATGCTAGAAACAAAACGAGCAAACATGCAACTTTCACAAATGACTCTATTCTTAGAAGTAATAGGGATGTCTATGTTCTTGATTCCCCCTGTGTCCTGTTATTATATTGTTTGTTAATGGGTCTCAAAAAATACATAAGTTGATAAATTTTATTTCACGATATTAAATGAAGGCATATTTATCTTATGACATTCCGAGAGATCTTATTGACTTACTTCATTATGCATTGCATTCATATATACATGTACATTGACCCATGACCAGATGGTGTTATATACGCGTATATTATATTTAAATGTGGTATGGGGAAAGGTTACGGTGTTATATATGCACCAGCCACCTGATCAACCGGCATACATTAATGATTTCTCCCATTTAGGCCGGGATGATACGATGGTATGCCCTCAGAGACTTGATGATGTTATGTATGCATATTTTTATGCATAATATGACATGTCTACCCATATACATGACACTATGAAGATTTCATGATTACTGAGCTATTCGTACTTGCAAATCGAGTCGTTTACTCCATGTTTCTTTCACGTCTTTTATATATTTCTTTTCATGCCTTACATACTCCGTACCTTATTAGTACTGAATTCCCTTTTGCCTTGGGACATTGCGTTTCATGCCCGTAAGTCCTAATAGACAGGTTGACAGCCCTCCTAGCAGGCTATCTACTCAGTGGAAGGTGTTGGTGCATTCAACTTGCTCTGGAGTTGCCTATTTGGTTAGTATGCTCTAGGCATGTATTGATTGGTATGGCGGGGCCCTGTCCCGACCATTATGCTATTTATGTACTCTTAGAAGCTTGTAGACATATGTCATGTATATGGGTACATGTATGGCCTTTTTGGCCTATGTTTTGAGTGTACAAATGATCATGTCAGCCTTATATGCCCTTATGTCACATGTATAAGTTTCTATATCATGCTGGATCATCCTATGTCGAGTATTCCTATACGTGTTTTTCTAGTTATCACATGACGGTCCTTCTGTCCTATTTATCCATGATGGTTTGATAAGAAAGAAACATTACATTGGTACTTGGTTGAGTAAGGAACAGGGTACCCTTCGCGGCCCTCCAATTTGGGTTGTGACAATAAGGCCTTCTAATGAGCCGTCCAAATACGCGATAGGTAGTTGCTATTGTAGGCGAACTCTGCAAGCAGTAGAAACTGGTCGCATGAACCCCCAAAATACATAATACAGGCACATAGCATATCCTCCAAGATCAGAATGGTGCGCTCTGACTGCCCGTCTATCTGGGGTTTGAAATGTTTAACTCAACTCAATTTCTGTGCCTAACTCACGCTGCACAACTCTCCAACAATACAATGTGAAGAGAGTGCCTCGATCGGAGAAAATGTAGACCGGCACACTATGGAGATGAACAATCTCATGGATATAGATCTGAGCCAGATGCTCTGAAGAATATGTAGGCACAACCGGAATGAAGTGTGCAAACTTGGTCAGTCTATCCACAATAACCCATATTGTGTCAAATTTTATCAAAGTGAGTGGGAGCCGAACAATGAAATCCATGGTACTACGATCCCACTTCCTCTCAGGAATCTCAAGTCTCTGAAGTAAATAGCCCGACATCTGATGCTCATACTTCACCTGCTGGCAGCTCAAACACCGAGCCACATACTTTACTATAACTTTCTTCATTGTTCACCACTAATAGTGTTGACTCAAATCCCGATACATCTTGGTGACACCTGGATGAATGGAATACCACGAAGTGTGAGCCTCTTCAAGGATAGACTCATGAAACCAATCCACATTGGGCACACATATCTGGCCCTACATCCGTAATACCCTATCATCTCTAATATAAACCGCTTTGGCATCGCCATTCTGCATTGTGTCCTTAAGGGCAAGCAAATAGGGGTCGTCATATTGACGCGCTCTAGTGCGCTCATACAGAGAAGATCGAGACACCACGCAAGAAAGTGTCATGCCCCAAACTTAGGGTGCACGACCAGCGCTCAACCGAGATAACCCGACCGGGAAAGCCTGTACATTACCTTTTACCCGAACTTATTCAAGAATAACAGTAAAATCAAATTCATTAATTAAGCGGTGAGGGGGATCAAGTAAACAATAACTCAAACTTGTTATCAGTAGTTACATCATTTATAAGTTTCAAAATGCATATTCTTTCACAGTTTGATATGGAACGTGTGATACAATTACAACGTTACTAATTTGCATTTCCCCATAGCAATATACCACACACGCTATGTCTACGGAGCCTCTATAAGATACAAAAGAGTACAATGATAGTGCCGGCCACAAGGCTCCGGCTATACCTCAAAACATGGTGATACAATGAACAAAATATACATGACCCCGAGTGAAGTGGGGCTCACCAAATCAGCTGGGTAAAAACAAGGCATTTCTATTCAAGTCATTTAAGCATACATTTGAGCAAATAGGAGTTTCAGGAACATTACGATTTCTTACACAAACTTTCATTAGCTTTTCTTTGAAACAAAACTTGAGGTGAAGGCATTTAGATATGCAAACCCTACTTTGAAGACATTCTTAAATAGCAGTACAACATAACAAGATCATTTGAATTACATATTGATCACGGATGTCTTTTGACACCAGATTATCTGGGTAGTCGATTCATAATAAGCAACTCGGGACTTACATGGATATTATGGGGTTAACTTTTAATAGAAGAGTTTAGCCAACATACCTTACTTGAGATTTCTTAACTGTAAATGTTTCAAAAATCTTAGCAACTTCAATCTATTTTAGAAAAGTAGCAAATTGAACCACAATTAGGAAAATGGTCATGGTTCTAGCTCATTTGAGCATTTTATCAAACACTAGATGTACATTAAGGTTTCAAGGTCCTTTTATGGAGGATTCCTTCATCCCACGACCCATTCTTTGCTATTTTACCTCAACCATCTCCCTACATCTCATGATCAATCATGCATGCAAAATAAGCCACTCTCATACCCATGAATTATCTTTCTACTTGCCCATTTATAGTTAAATTTCGAAATTAAGAGATAGGGTGTAGAATCTTACCTCTAGGATGATTACCTAGTGTGCTTCCCTTGTTAATTCTTTAAAGAATTTGAGTAAGAATTGGGCAATAATTGATTGAGGAACTCTCTCCCTCTCTAGATCCTTTTCTCCCTCTCCAAATATCAAGTTCTCCCTTCAGAAATGGTCAATAAGTCTAAATAAGGAAATGGGGTCGGGTTATAAAACCCAAAAATGAAGCTTTGAAATGGGATCTGCGGTCGCATATGAAACCTCATAATGCTTTTGCAGTCCACAAAATGGCCCTCCGTAACTGGGCTGGTCTTCCCCCCTCTGCGACCGTTATGCGCCGCAGACCTGTTCTGCGGTCATATAATGCGCCTCAGAACCTCCCTCCGCAAAATTTCCAAGCTGGCTCTGTGATCAGTGTGCGACCCACAAAATCATTTTGCGGTCGTATATTGGAGTGAAATGACATCCAAAAATTGCCCAAATGACTGCCTCACTCTACGGCCATTCTACGGCCAGCAGAGTGATTATGCGATAGGATAATAGGCTGCAGAAATGCCCAATTCTACCAAATATATTCCTCCAACTATCATTAATACATACGGCTACCTTGGCACCACGAAACCTCAGGATTGTTAGGGAAACATTTACGGGGCCTTACAGCAAGAACCCTACTAGGCTCCTAAAAATCTAGTCTCACAAACTGATTAGAAAAGCCTAAACATACATGGCTAGTGGTCTCTCTCCTGCCGTAAAATATGTCACATTGCCCATACTCTGAGCCTTTGTACTCAAGGCATCGCCCACCACATTTGCCATATCGGGATGACACAAAATGGTGATCTCATAGTCTTTCAGCAACTTTAACCATCTTCGCTGCTCCAAATTAAGGTTCTTCCGCTTGAACAGATACTGGAGAATCTGATGGTCAGTATAGACCTCACATGGAACACCGTATAGATATTGCCTCCAAATCTTCAATGCGCAAACAATAGATACCAATTCCAAGTCATGCACATAGTAATGCTTCTCATGAACCTTCAACTGTCGAGACGCGTAGGCAATCACCCTACCATCTTGCATCAACACAGTGCCAAGCCCAATACGTGATGTATCACAATACAGAGTGTAATTCTCAAAACTTGTAGGAAACACCAGCCCTGGGGCCGTAGTCAATGCATTCTTGAGCTTCTAAAAATTTACCTCACACTTATCGGAGCATCTGAAAGGAGCACCCTTCTAGGAAAATCTAGTCAAAAGTGTAGCAATGGATGAGAATCCCTATACGATACGGTGAATAATATCCGGCCAAACCAAGGAAACTCAAGATCTCATTAACTGAAGACAGTCTGGGCCAACTCTAAACAGCCTCAATCTTTTTCGGATCTACCTTGATCCCCTCATTAGACACCATGTGACCCAAAAATGCCTCTGAATCAAGCCAAAACACACACTTGGAGAATTTTGCATATAACTTCTACTCCCTCAAGGTTTGGAGCACAGTCCGCCAGTTCTGCTCATGGTCCTCTTGACTGTGAGAATACACCAAAAAATCATCAATGAGCAGATGATGCAAGAATCAAGACATGGCTGGACACACTTTTCATTATATGCATAAATGTTGTTGGGGCATTGGTCTACCCAAATGACATCACTAGAAACTTGTACAGACCATACTGAGTCCTGAAAGCAGTCCTCGAGAATTCTAATTTAAGAGTCTTCAACTGATGATACCCTGATCTCAAATCAATCTTTGAGAACATTCTAGCACCCTGAAGCTGCTCAAATAAGTCATTTTTGGCTGTTTTCGACCAAGGAAATATCCCAAACTCTCTCAATAGCTCTCCAAGGTTCCAAGTCTAATCCAAGATGGTTTTACCTAGACCTATCTTTAAAAATTAGCCTAAGTGAAGAAAAGAGTCTCTATGGTGTTGTGATACCATTAAGGGTGCTTGTAAGCTAAGGGAAGCTTTGGTTTGAGTTTTTTATTATTATTTAAGAATTACAAGATAGAACTTGAAGTTGTATAAGAAGTTGTTGTCTCTTATTGGACTATTTTGGAGTTATGTATATGAATTTATATTGTTGGAAATCACAGGAAATGGATTGGTTATAATGTTTTTATTGTTGTTATGATGGTAAATATTTTTATTATGTTGATGATATTTTAAATAGGAAAATAAGCAACCACACAATACCTAGAAGTTGTCCATATTGTTGTAATATCTTGTTGGGTTGTTTGATGTTACTTTTTTGTTGGATATAAGGTTGCAATGTCAAGCCAATATGCGTTTTTATATTCTGGACTATTTGAAGGTGTTTTAAGTATAAGGTAGATGGTAAAAAGAGTTGGGGTTTGGTTCCAATCCAAGCTTACCGCTCGTCGTGTTAAGTACTAGTTCTGTTGGTGACATTTGTGCACTTGTTGTTATGTAGGGTGAATTATGTTGTTGGGTTGTTCGGTGTGTTGTGGTGCTGAAAGTATATAGTTGAAGGTCGTATGCGATCTTGTTTTTTTTATAGACTTGGGGAAAGAAAGGAAAACAAGGGATATGCTGCCCGTTTTAATAATAAATAAGCTTGTCGTTCGTTGTACGATAGTTTCATCTTTCGTAGATTAACGATAGCATTATTATCGTTGTTGTAGATTAAAGTGCGATGAGATGATTTCAATGTGGTCATTGGATAGATTGTGATAAGGCATGTTAAGGCTATCTCTTCTTTCCTTTTGGCATGATCCATATGATGCAAACGAAACAAGCAAACATGCAACTTTGACAAATGACTCTATTCTTAGAATTAATAGGGATGCATGGGTCCTGTTATTATACCGTTTGTTCATGGGTCTCAGAAAATACATAAGATGATAAATTTTATTTCACGATATTAAACGAAGGCATATTTATCTTTTGACAATCCGAGAGATCTTATTGACTTATTCATTATGCATTGCATTCATATATACATGTACATTTACCCATTTCTAGATGACGTTATATATGTATATATTATATGTATATGTGGTATGGGTAAAGGTTACGGTGTTATATACGCACCAACCACCTGATCAGCTGGCATACGTTTATGATTTTGCCCACTATGACCGATATGATATGATGGGATGCCCTCAGAGGCTTGATGATGTTATGTACGCATATACCTATGCATGGTATGACATTTATACCCATATACATGACACTATGAAGATTTTACGATTACTGAGCTATTCAGACTTACAAATTGAGTCCTTTACTCCATGTTTCTTTCACGTCTTTTATATACTTCTTTTCATGCCTTACATACTCAGTACTTCTCACGCCCCAACTCGGGGCGACCGGTGCTCAACTGAGTGAATCCGGCCGATCAAGCCTGTTAGATTTCCTTCTACCCAAACTCATCCATGAATAAAGAGAATACATAATTTCGTTAATTAGAATATAAGGTGATCATGTCTACCCAATTCATTATCATTAGATACTTCATTAATAAGTCTCAAACACACACACACACATTCACACACACACACATTCACACACACACGCACTCTCTCTCTCTCTCTCACACACACACACATATTCGTGGTTGAAAATGGAAAAAGTGATCTAATCACAACACAACTTGTTAATCATTCCCAACACCCATATAGAGCCCACACTAAGTCTACAGAGCCTCTAAAAATACCAAAGACTACAATGATAGTGTCGGCAACAAGACTCCGACTATACCTCAAATTACGAAAACACATACGAAACAAAGATGTACAACCCCGGAATAAGATAGGGCTCACCAAATCAGCTGGGAAGAATGAGCACCACTATCACTGGTCAATTTCCTCCGCAGTGAAACCACCTGCATCCATTAAAGATGCAGCGCCCCCAGCAAAAAGGATGTTAGTACATGTCGAATAGTACTAGTATGAAAAGCAAAAACTAATTTAAGAACTCGGAAATACAATATGAATATGATGAACCAGGGTGACAATAGAATAACATAGATAGCCGTTTAAACCAAAGCAAGCATATCAAGAGTTGTCATTAACATTTATAGAATTTAAGATGAGATCCTTTGTAACCATTTTCATACAAAGTGGCCCCTCCGCCTCACACTAATGTATGCAGGTGGAGGTATAAGCACAATACAAAAACTCTACTCAAGCGGACCTGCCACCTCACCCCAATGTATGCGAGTAGAGGTATAACCACAGTACTAACAACCTACACAAAGCGGTCATACCACCTCACCCCAATATATGCTGGTGAAAATGCATCAACGATACCAATACCTACACAAAGCAGTCATGCCGCCTCACCCCAGTATATATATATGGGTGGTGGTGCAACAACAATACCAAAAACACACACAAAGCGGCATTGCCGCCTAACCCCAATGTATGCGGGTGGAGGTGTAATCCCAATCACAATCTCTACACAATTTGGCATAATAATTTCCACATAAATCACGACTTAGAATCATAACATGTAGATACACAATCCATAGTTTGGAACACATTCTCAATCGATAATATAATATGATAAGAGCATTTGAAACACGAATTGAACATATATCTTTGTCACATAACTTATTCGGAATACTCGATTTGTAATAAATATCTTGGAACTTACAAGGATATTGGGGGTTCCAATTCTTAAAGAAGAGTTTAGCCAACATACCTCAATTGAG
>AWOL01S0007490.1:83206-157761 GCA_000715115.1 Nicotiana otophora | reverse complement strand
TAATTCTTAGCAACTTCAATCTATTTTAGAAATATAACAAGTTGAACCAAAATTAGGAAGATGATCACGGTTCTAGCTCATTTGGGCATTTTATCAAACACTAGGTGTGCATTAAGGTTTCAAGGTCCTTTTATGGAGGATTTTATCATCCCACAACCCACTCTTTACCATTTTAGCTCACAATCTTTGTACACCCTTTTATAACACATGCATGCAAAATAAACAACTCCTGTACCCAAGAATTGTCTTTCTAATTACCCATTCTTAGATAAATTTCGAAATTAAGGGCTAGGGTATAGAATCTTACCTCTAGGATAAAGACCTAGTTAGTGTTCCTTGTTAATCTTCAAATATTTGAGCAATAATCGAAGGACAATTTGTTGGAGATCACTCTCCCACGCTAGGGCACTCTCTCACTCTCAAAATATCTAGTTTTAGCTCAAAATTTGTCCATTGCGCTTATTTAATCGAAGTAGGGTCGAGTTTTAAAAACCCAAAAATAAAGCTCCGGAATAGGATTTGTGACCACATATTACTTATGCGGTGTGCAAAATAGGTCACGCAATTTCCCTCCAGAACTAGGCAAAGCTGACTCGATTTGCGATCATTATGCGGCCCATAGACCCGTTCTACGTTCGCATCACTGCAGAACTTCTCTGCGGTCACATAATGCACCGCGAACCTGATCTCCAAACTCGCCTCACCTGCTTCACTCTCCGGCCATTATGCATTCCACAGAGTGATTCTGCGGCTACATAGTGGGCTGCACAAATATATTTTTCTGCCCAAAATTTTCCTATACTCGTTAGTGCATTGTTCAACCCAAAACGATCGAGCCGCGGAAGGTATGCTTGCCGCGAAGAATTTCTACAATCCTCTAACACGTAAGCCTACTTCGCCACCATGAAACCTCGGTTTTAGGAATGCTTTTATGGGGCCTTACAGTACTTTATTAGAAATGGAGTCACTTTTGCCTGGGACGCTACTTTTCATGCCGGTAGGTCCCGATAGACAGGTTGAGAGTCCTCCTAGTATGCTATCTTCTCAGTGGAAGGTGTTGGTATACTATACTTCCTCCAGAGTTTCCTATTTGGTCAGTATGCTCTGGGCATGTATTGATTAGTATGGAGGGGCTCTGTCCCAACCATTATGATTTTTATGTACTCTTAGAGGCTTGTGGACAGATGTCATGTATATGGGTACTTGTATGGCCTTTTCGGCCTATGTTTTGAGTGTACAAATGATCATGTCAGCCTTATAGGCCCTTATGTCACATGTATAAGTTTCTAAATCATGTTGGATCATCCTATGTCGAGTATTCCTTTATGTTTTATTCTGGTTATCTCATGACGACCTTTCTGTCCTATTTACCCATGATGGTGTGATAAGAAAGATACGTTACGTTGGTACTCGGTTGAGTGAGGCACAGGATGCCCTTCGCGGCCCTCCGATTTGGGTTGGGACAATAAGGCCTTCTAAGGAGCCATTTAAATACTCGATCGGTAGCTGTTGTTGTAGGCAAACTCTGCAAGCAGTAGAAACTAATCCCATTAACCCCGAAAATCCATAACACAAGCGCATAGCATATCCTCCAAGATCAGAATGGTGTGCTCGGACTGCCCGTCTGTCTGGGATTTGAAATGTTCCACTCAACTTAACTTGTGATCCTAGCTAACGTTGCACAACTCTATAGAAATACAATGTGAAGAGCGTGCCTCGATCTGAGATAATGTACACCGTCACACAATGGAGACGAACAATATCACGGATATAGATCTAAGCCAGCTGCTCTGAAGAATAGGTAGTCACAACAGGAATGAAGTGTGCAGACTTAGTCAGTCAATCCACAATAACCTACACTGCGTCAAATTACTTCAAAGTTTGCGGGAGCCCAACAATGAAATCCATGGTAATATGATCCAACTTCCACTCTGGAATCTCAAGTTTCTAAAGCAAATTTCCCAACCTCTGATGCTAGTACTTCGCCTGCTGACAGCTCAAACACCGAGCCACATACTCTACTATAGCTTTCTTCATTCTTCTCCAACAATAGTGCTGACTCAAATCCTGATGCATCTTGGAGATACCTGGATGAATGGAATACCTCGAAGTGTGGGCCATCTCTAGGATAGACTCATGAAACCCATCTACATTGGGCACACATATCCGGCCCTACATCTGCAACACCCCCTTCATCTCTAATAGAAACCTCCTTGGCATCGCCGTGCTGCATTGTGTCCTTAAAGGTAGCAAATAGGGGTCGTCACACTGACGCACTCTAATGCACTCATGCAGAGATGACTGAGAAAGCACACAAGCGAGTGTCACATCCCAAACTCGGGGAGCGCGACCGACACTCAACCGAGATAACCTGGCCGAGCAAGCCTGTACATTACCTTCTACCCGAACTTATTCAAGAATAATAGTAAAATGCACTTCATTAATTAAGCGGTGAGGAGGATCAAGTAAACAACAACTCAAACTCGTTATCAGTAGTTACATCATTTATAAGTTTCAAAATACATACGCTTTCATAGTTTGATGTGGAACGTGTGATACAATTATAACATTACCAATTTGACTTTCCCCATAGCAACATACCACCCACGCTATGTCTACGGAGCCTCTACTAGATACCAAAAAGAGTAAAATGATAGTGCCGGTAATAAGGCTCTGACTATACCTCACAACATAGTGATAAAATGAACAAACGATACATGACCCCGAGTGAAGTGGGGCTCATCAAATCAACTGGGAAAAACGTGTAGTGTTATCATTGATCAGTGTCGCCTGCTATAGAACCACCTGCATCTGTTAAAGATGTATCGCCCTCGACAAAAGGGACATTAGTACTGGTGAATAGTACTAGTATATATGACTAAACACTCTCTCAAAGAAACGAGCAGTAATGCAAGTAAGGACAGTCATAATATCAGTTAAAGCCTCAAACAATTACCAAATATCAAATTAGAGATAAGTTAAGTTTTAAATAAATTTCAAAATTTTAAGTTGGGAAATCTTTGGTACCGGTATACCACTATTCACATTTTGATTATGATTTCCAACACAGTCACCGCCATGTGTGCGACATGACATCCGATAACGACCCGGTCGGCTAGGACGTCTCATGCGATACATCAACCAAATCACATTTTCAATTACAATTCTAACATAGTCACCGCCATGTGTACGGCATGGCATCCGATCATGATCCGATTAGCTAGGCCGTCTCATACGAGACATCAACCAAATCACAATTTCAATTATAATTCTAACACAGTCACCGACATATGTGCGGCATGGCGTCCGATCACGACCCGATCGGCTAGGCCGTCTCATGTGAGATATCACCCTTTTCTATCAATCATCCCATTTAATATTTCTTGCACATCTCTTCATTTCATTGGCACTAATGGTCACAATTGTATCATTTCTCTTGGCACATTAGTCGTGTTCCATATTTCACATTTCATATTTCATATTTTGCATTACGTGATTCGTATTTCATGTTTCGTATTTCATGCAAACCTTTTTACTTTCAACAATCATCACGGACTTTCCAACAACAAGGCTTTTCTATTCAAGATATTTAAGCACACATTTGAGAAAATGGGAGTTTTAGGCACATTACGATTTCTTACATAAGCTTTCCTTTGAAACACAACTTGAGGTCAAGGCATTTAGATAAGCAAGCCCTACTTTGAACACATTCTCAAATAGTAGTACAACATAACAAGAGAATTTGAATTACATATTGATCAAGGATGTCTTTTGACACCAGCTTATCCGGGTAATCGATTCACAATAAGCAACTCCGTACTTACATGGATATTGCGAGGTTAAGTTTTAAGAGAAGAGTTTAGGAAACATACCTTACTTGAGCTTCCTTAACTCTAAATATTCTGTAAATCTTAGAAACATCAATCTATTTTAGAAAAGTAGTAAATTGAATCAAAATTAGGTAGATGATCATGGTTCTAGCTCATTTGAGCATTTTATCAAGCACTAGTCGTACATTAAGGTTTCGAGGTCCTTTTATGGAGGATTCCTTCATCCCACAATCCATTATTTACTATTTTATCTCAACAATCTCCCTAAATCCCATGATCAATCATGCATGCAAAATAAGCCACTCCCATACCCATGAATTATCTTACTACTTTCCCATTTCTAGTGAAATTTCAAAATTAAGAGATAGGGTGTAGAATCTTACCTCTAGGATGAAGACCTAGTGTGCTACCCTTATAAAGTCTTCCAAGATTTTGAGTAAGAATTAGGGAATAATTAATTGAGGAACTCTCTCTCTCTCTCTAGAGCCTTTTCCCTCTCTCTAAATATCAAGTTCTCCCTTTAGAAATGGTTCATAGGGTCTAAATAACAAAATTCGGTCGGGTTATAAAAACCCAAAAATGGAGCTCCAAAATGGGATCTGCGTTTGCATATATGACCGCATAATTCTTCTGCGGTCCACGAAATGGCCCTCCGGAACCGGGCTGGTCTGCCCCGCTCTGTGGCTGTTACGCGGTCCACGGACCTGTTCTGCGGTCGCATAACGCGCTGCAGAACCTCTCGCCTCAAAATTTTCAAGCTGGCTCTACGATCAGTGTGTGGCCTGCGAAATCATTTTGCGGTCGCATAATGGGCCGCCAAATGACATCAAAAAATGGCCCAAATGACTGCTGTTGATACCCAAATTTGCCCTCATATTTTCAAAAATACATATACACTTACAAAATAGCATATTTGCATCAATATTTAGTTTACAAACCTATACAAGCATTTTCTATAATTTTCCATAATTGTTTTAGAGCTTTAACTTAATTTTCTTACATTTAAATTATATACATATTTAGTAATTATCCCTTTAAATTATTTTATAATGACTTAGTTACCTAAAATTATTATATTTACACCAATAATATATATTTCAAATATTTTATTTCATTTCATATAATTACATTAGCATTTTAAGCTATTTATCTAATTTTGCAATAATGGCCTATATTCATACATAAAGGCTCTTTATTCTATATTATTTATGTCAAAATAGCAAATTTATATTTTTATAATACAAAGTTATTATTTTAAGCATTTCAGTGCATAAATAATATTTGCATTCATTTATTAAGAATTTTCCATAAACTATTTTGATACATTTTGGGGTATTTAATTAATAGACCAATTACTTACCTATGTTTCGGACCCAATACTACCCAGACCTTAGCCCAATCTACCCAAACCTTAAACCAATTACCCTAAGCCCAATACCAAAATACCCTTTTTAAAATACCCAGCAACCCAATATGTGTTCTTCACTATGGTCCGCACTTATATGTTGGTTCTTTGTTATCTTCTGGAATCTATTATGTACCTCTAGCATCTGGATATATTTCAGTTTTGAGTTTCAATGCGTGCCTATTTTGATCTGAATCTGACTGTTGTGACTATATGTTGTTAGTTATAAAATTTCTTCATACCTTGCTTTGGATACTACTACAACTCTATGGAAACCTGCCTCTACTTTGAATGGATCATTTAGTGCTGAGTCTTGTGTCTGATTGACTATTCTTTGCGTACTAGCCACAACTATATGGAACACAGCTTTACGGTTTACTCTAAACATGTTTTCCTTGCTATCCTGATCCCTAGCATCACTTAGGATTTTAAGATAAACATTCCATTTTGCCTCAACTATGATCTTGCTTCCATGCTAATATGTTTTCCAGCCTTTTTTTCTCATTCGATATCTTGCCTCTTCCAGTGTTTATGACGATGTCTAAATACTTATTAGTGTGACCCTAAGATACATGCTTAGCTTAATCCGAACCTCTTAGGTCTCAATTGGTTTAATGTCATGAATGATAATCTATGTATATCTTGCAAACCTATTGATTCCCCAACTTCTTTTAATATGAGACTAGCTATGTGGTACTTTGCTGTCTTGTTGAACCTATTGGCCTGTCTGATTAGTTTCTTTGTATCCATAACTTGGTGTATTACTTAATTTATGTCCCTCTATCACTATCCACTTTCCTTATTTTCTACTCATACTATTCTGAATTCTCATTCTTAGTCGGCTAAAAGCCAAGGCTATCTAGATTCTATTGTCAACCTCCCTAGTTTGAGCACTGCTCGGGGTCCAATTGAGGCTCTTGTGAACTCTGACACACTAGGGCTTGGTCATAGTCATTCTCCTAACCCCCAAAATTGTCCCTAATACTCTATTTCCCTGTTATGTACTGTATATCTATATTGGTTGTTCCAAGTGGTGAAACACTTGGTGTTGTGGCTCATTGAATTGGTATGAGCTCTTCTATGGACCCTTGATCGTGTATTGAGCGTGGCTCTTTGTAGAAGGCCCAGTAAGGCTCGGTATTTAGTTATATTATTTGGGCCTACTGTGGGCCTGTTCACTGTTATGTAATATTGTCACTTTACTTATTATTGGGCTTGTAATAATTTTTGTATAAATAATTGGGGTTGTTAGTAAAAAATGGAGTGGGTAGAATTTAATATCTACATGAAATGGGTAGATAACAAGCCTATTGTACTTGGTAATATGTTTGCTATATGTGTTGTTCGATTACATGAGCACTGTAGAGATCGTGGCATTAGGGGGAGAACACACACATTACTTGTTACTATTAATCATGGGTTCAAAGTTTATGTCTACTGCTACGTGTTTATAGACAGCATGCTTATAGGGAGTAAGCACCCCTTCAATTTGCATGATTACTTTCAAATATACTAGAAACATTCCTATAGGAACAGATAAATTTTCCTTCAATTCGCTTCAGTTATTCACTAGAAATTATGCCTATAGGATTTTTGATCACTTCATTCGTTATTCTATCGCATTGATCAATAGAAATCCTATTTATAGGACTAAGTATAAATGAAATGAGTTCTAATCATAAATTGTTAGAGATCCTGCTTATAGGAAATAATTATTTGTTAATTGGTTAATATAGACTACTTAAACATTATTCCTGAGCGACACTGTTAGGAAAATCTGGATAATTCTGGGCCTCTTCCCAGCAGATTCTATTATACCCAACTGCATAGATCACCTAGGTATCATACATATAGGATCGGTAACATAAAACTCTCAATAATTAGATTATAATACCCACATGATTCTGTCTATAAGCTATATCTTGTATCTGAAATTACCTGCATAGTTTGATTGCCTAGAAAGCATGTCAATAGGATTTTGCAGATTCCTGATTGGCATATGTGTTGGCGTGCATTTACCGCTTAAGTGCAGAGGCAAACTTGAGCCCCCTTAATTGCCATATATGAAGTCCAATGTGTTTTGTATGTTGCCTAGTTTTATCATTTTGAGCAGCCTAAGTTTAAGTCTAGAACCACCCTAAATTGAGGTCCAATGCTCTCATGGACCATAGGTATGGGACGGGTAGTGCACGCATAGGGTACGACCTATAATTGAATTAGAACGTTTTTAGGTAACAACTATAACATAGTAATCGGGTAGCAGGAGATGATAGTCTGTGCCCGCTGAATAATATGAGTAACACCCCATCTTGAGGGAATTACAAAGTATTATTTATGTTGCACGGGGTGATCTTTTAGGCTAAAAAACTTAGGACCCCCCTTCTTCTTTATATGTTGTTATTAGATCTAAATAGTTGTATCCCTATATTCGCACTAAGATCTGTATTGATTGCAACTGCTGGTGTAATCGTTCCTGTGGATTGGGAACCGCAGATACGAGCTCGCAGAAGCGAGAAAAGGGACCGCAGATGCGGGCATGTGGGCGTAAAAGTGCTTTCGCAGAAGCGGACGGACGATCGTAGGTGCGGGCAGGCACGCAGGTGCAATGGAATTTTCTGCACCCGTGAAGGCACAGATGTGGTCCAAGGCTAGCAGAAGCGGAGGCAGCTAGGCTAAGTGACTTTCGCAGATGCGGAGCTTTCACTGCAGAAGCAGGACCGTTGATGAGGAAAAATGGCCGCAGGTGCGAAAGGGACCTGGGCAGAATGTTTAAAAATGAGAGTTTTGCGATTTTGACTTCATTCCAACAATTTGAGCTAGGATTTTGTAGATTTTGAGAGGGATTTTCAAGTGGAATTCTTGAGGTAAGATCCTTTTGTCCAATTCCCTTCAATGATTACATTTTCCCACTGATTTTACACCTAGTTGTTGAGTTTTTGAGGTGCAATTTGGGGGTTTGAGGCTTGGTATTTGGAGAGTTAATTTTGGGGAATTGAATGACCATTTGATGTCGGATTTTGAGATGANGATCGGGTTGCATGCCGCAATGAGCCTTAGGGTTATATATATATATATATATATATATATATGGATCGGGTTGCATGCCGCAACGAGCCTCATGGCTATTTATATAGGATCGAACTTCATGCCGCAGCAACATAGAACTTGGGCTGAAGGTGCCCCTCCGGAGTCTGTACANTTCTTTATATGTTGTTATTAGATCTAAATAGTTGTATCCCTATATTCGCACTAAGATCTGTATTGATTGCAACTGCTGGTGTAATCGTTCCTGTGGATTGGGAACCGCAGATACGAGCTCGCAGAAGCGAGAAAAGGGACCGCAGATGCGGGCATGTGGGCGTAAAAGTGCTTTCGCAGAAGCGGACGGACGATCGTAGGTGCGGGCAGGCACGCAGGTGCAATGGAATTTTCTGCACCCGTGAAGGCACAGATGTGGTCCAAGGCTAGCAGAAGCGGAGGCAGCTAGGCTAAGTGACTTTCGCAGATGCGGAGCTTTCACTGCAGAAGCAGGACCGTTGATGAGGAAAAATGGCCGCAGGTGCGAAAGGGACCTGGGCAGAATGTTTAAAAATGAGAGTTTTGCGATTTTGACTTCATTCCAACAATTTGAGCTAGGATTTTGTAGATTTTGAGAGGGATTTTCAAGTGGAATTCTTGAGGTAAGATCCTTTTGTCCAATTCCCTTCAATGATTACATTTTCCCACTGATTTTACACCTAGTTGTTGAGTTTTTGAGGTGCAATTTGGGGGTTTGAGGCTTGGTATTTGGAGAGTTAATTTTGGGGAATTGAATGACCATTTGATGTCGGATTTTGAGATGAGGGCCCGAGGGCCAGGTTTGGACCAATTTCGGATTTTGGCTTATAATTCGTATTTTTCTTATGGAATTAAATCCTTTAGCCATATTGATTGCATTGTATTGCTTGTGGCTAGATTCGGGACATTTAAAGTCCGATTCGCGAGGTAAGGGCATTTTGGAGTAGAGTTTTGGCTCGAATTGAGGTAAGTAATAGTTTAAAATCTGGTCCCGAGGGTATCAAACCCCAGATTTTGTTGTTATATAATTATTTGGTAGTGACGCACATGCTAGGTGACAGGCATGTGGGCATGCACCGTAGCAATTGTGACTTGGTCCATTCCATGGAACTGTAAAGTTGAATAACTTTTGATTAGCGATATGCTCTCCATGTGTTATAGAAATTTGACTGCAAATCATGTTAGTACTCATGCTTAGGCTATGTGACTACACTGTTGGGACCCACAGAGGTCGTGCACTCGCTGAATTAATTTCTAATTGTTGTTTTATACACAGTCACGGTTTACTTGTAGAGGTTGGTGACTAAGTTAGGGCCTGAGTGCCGAGCTGTGAGCTATATGTATATATATGGATCGGGTTGCATGCCGCAATGAGCCTTAGGGTTATATATATATATATATATATATATATATGGATCGGGTTGCATGCCGCAACGAGCCTCATGGCTATTTATATAGGATCGAACTTCATGCCGCAGCAACATAGAACTTGGGCTGAAGGTGCCCCTCCGGAGTCTGTACACCCCAGTGAGCGCATGTACATATTGAGTGTGAGTGTTGAGAGCTGAGAGCCGAGTGATTGAGCTATTGAGAAAGGTTGAGTGATTGTTGCCCTGAGAGGCTGTACTTGCTTTCATTTGTTGTTGCACTTAGCTGCTATATGTCACTATTTTGAAACTCCTGGAAGATATTGTATCCGGTTTTACTTGAACTTGGTAATGTATAAACTGATTTGACTTAAATTGCCATATTTGAAAGCATGTATACTTTCTTGCTGAGATTACTGAAAAACAAAGTATAATTGTGTAGCTCGTCACTATCTTTCAGTTCCTTATTTAGTATTGTTACTTATTGAGATGGTTGTACTCATGCTACACCCTGCACTTCGTGTGCGGATCCAGGTATTTTCGGTTATAGCGGGCATTGATATTTGAGCAGATGATCCGAGAGACTGTCGAGGTAGCTCTATGGCGTTTGCAGGCCTTGGCTCTCCTTCATTATCTTTACCGCATTTCAGTTCATATTCCTTAGACATTATATTAGACTTTTCCTGGTAAAGGTGCTCATGTGCTCGATGACTCCCCGATTTTGGGATAGATTTTATTGTGTAACGGGTTTATTTCTGTTCCAAAAAGGTTTTCTTAAATATTAAATGCTTCCATCACGACGGTTGGTTTTTGGGTCGTGGCAGTTAAACACATTCACTTTTTCCACTAAGGGAGCATAGTGATTTGCAATTGAAATTTGAATTCAAATCATAAGGATTAGATCAATAACCATACTTGAAACATTTTCCCAAAGGAGAGTAATATAACAAGGGAAATTGGAACATGATTTAAGTACATATGCATTTGGGTAAATCAATCATTAAAAGCAATTCGGAACATCAGAAGTCGGAACTTGAACATACCATGCTCCGAGTTTATAAGGAGTTTGTGGAATTCGATTCTACAGAAGGTATTTAGCCAACATACCTCGATTGAGCTTTCTTTAGAGTTACAACAACATTCAGCCAATCTTAGCAGCTTCAATATATAGAAACATGATAAAATTGAACCATTAATAGTAAGGTATTCATAGTTTAGGTGTTGTAGGAATTTCATCAAACAAATAGCATGCAAGTTTGGCTACAAGGTTTTATTGTGCAATTTCTTCCACCCACAACCAATTTCAAACAACAATTTACCTATGCCAGTACAACAACCTCCATATCACCTCCATTGATACATTCATGCCCAATGACACATACCCAAATCAAGAACCACACCGCACATTCATCTCATACACCCCAAATTTTAAAATAGTGGGCTTATGGTTTCCGATCACCATCCCATAAGCCCCAAAATGATAAAATCCATACTTAAACCTAGTGAGTAGCTTACTTGAATCTTCAATATTGAGCAAGAACTAAAGAGTAGGATGGTCTGAGCTTCCCACCCCCCCCCCCGTAGAGTGTTTTTCCCTTGTAAAAATGAGCTGATTCTCACTAAAAACGACCCCCTTAAGGCTTATATCAAATAGAGTCGGGTTAAGAAATTCTGAAAAATGGCCCCACTAATCAAATCCGCTATTGCGGAATGTGTCGCATAAGGGATGTGCAGCATGCGAACTGGACTATGAAATGGACTCCAATAATCTGGGTTGGCCTATTCAAGTCTACGACGATTCAGCAGTCCGCGGATCAATTCTGCAGTTTCACACTGCACTGGTGAATCTCCTTCCAAAATTTCTCATGTTGGTTATAGTACTAAAATGGGGTCCACAAAAACTGATATGCGGTCTCACGTTGGCCCTCGAAAAGACCATAAGAATTAAGTTTCTCCTGGTATGATCTGCAATGGTTTTGCGGTCAGTGAAACTGATATGTGGTCGCATAATGGACCGCATAATTTCCATGTTCTGAAAATTTTATACCTACTCCACAATGCATTGCACAATTCAAAAAGCCCATACTACGGCCCTTTGAGCACATTAGCTTACCTTGGAACTATAAAAACTTAAATCAGTATCAAACTTTTACATAGCCTTACAACAGCCTTAGAACATCCCGCAGGAGATGATCCACCTTCTTAGCCTCAAACTGGCATCCCTATATAACCCCATCATGGTCGCGACCACTTCAACAGGACATACAATTCTACTTCATTCAACAAATCAACAACATGAAAGATACCTCAAAACACTTAAAACTCAAGATTGTAAAACATCTAAACACAGAAATCAAGCATCCATAATCCTTTCACATCCCTAGCAAACTCTTCTCTTTACATCTGAATCGTCTAAGCACAGACCTCAGCCATATAATACTTATCATATAGATATCCAACCACTTACTAAGCCATCAATCTCACTCATAGGGACGCTATTGGACATAGGAGTACAAAACCACATACTCACTCAACCGAACCCATCGAGCCCAAGCTGCAGTTTGAACCTGGCCTCAAGTCCTCCAGACTGGCCCATCACCAAAACACATCTTGCACCTCATCCATGGAATCACAAGATGTCGATGCACAACTGATACCGAGTGCTCACATAACATACTCATAAGTGAAAGGAATTAAAAGAGATACGCTCCATGGAATCAATATTTCATGCTAAGGAAAGAAAGATGGAAATTTGTTTCCTACATGCCATGTAGCCTGTCGAAGATAGGTATGGTCGTCATCATATCGATCCGCATGACTCTACTAGACACTTGCTCATGACTCATAGAGCCTATGAATCTAGAGCTCTTATACTAACTTGTCACGAAGCAAAATCAATCTAGTTGTGATAAAACCTAACCCACCCCGCTAGGTTAGCCAAATAACATCCAACAATTACCTAGCTACCCTGCCTTTTCTCTCCATCAATTACCAGCAACAAAAATCCACACAATGCACTAACCTTCTTAGAAGCCAGAAGCCTTTAGTTCAATTCATTTGCTTCAATTTTTGGATGATAGAAGTAGGAGAATGTTCACTCTTTCCTTTCAAAAGAATGAGACAGCAGCAGCTCCTTTGCCCAAATGTATGGGCCTTTTTGATAGCTATCTTCAACTGGGCTCTCTTTGACCTCAATTTCAAAGCAAACTTGAAGATAGTCGCCTCTACATACACATGTTGTTTGCCACACTTTCTAGGGAGTTTCTACACATTCTCTAGTTGTAGAACTTGTTATATATGGAAGGTAACCTTCCAACTCATTTACGTAGTAGATTTAGGATGGTAGTACAAGTCACGAGCCACTAAGACTTTAGATTTACAAATTTGGTATGAAACAAATTATAACATATGTTTGAAGTATACATAAATAGAGCTCAAATCTAAAACTACCAAGGACAGATTGTAGCCATGTCTAGAAAACAGGTACATCTTCAATGCGAGCTCCCACCAGGTGCAGCAACATCAGCTCAAAGATCCACACGCAAGGTGTAGAAGTGTAGTATGAGTACAACCGACCCCATGTACTCAATAAGTAACAAACCTAATCTCAGGTTGAAAGTAGTGACAAGCTCAGAAGAAGGTCAGTGTCTGACACCAGTAATCAATAATGATGCAGGATGTCATAATGCCATTAACAATAAATAACTCAAACTATTTCATATTTAGCTTGATCACAAATACAGGAAACATAAACATACTTTACAAGGATAGAGTTAAAGTCCAAATCTTTCACGGAATCACAAAACTATGAGTTTATCAATAAATGTGATTTTTCCACACGTTCAACAACAGACAAGCCTATTCATTTACTAGTTAGCATGAGGTAAATACATCTACATGCCTACATGTGAATATACATGCCAAGTCATCAAATGTCCTATTACCGTCTAGCATGAGGAATATGCATCTCTATACCCATGTGTCAAATGTACCTGCCAAGTAATAATTTCATATAGATATAATATAATACACAGTTTTAGGACACTCCAGGTGCCTGGCTCAAATGCCCCACTTAATCACACACAATCACTCAGCACTGACTGGTTCTTGGAATCAATGTCTCTCACCAAAGCACGTGTAATATGAATGTGCCTATGCCCACTGCTAGCATGTCAAACTCCAGAGGGGCGGATCCTTCCAAGCGCTAATCAAAATCACATAACCCAATCACGGGATTTGGTGCACGCTAGCCTCAAAATTAGTGCCACTTAGACAAATGTGGGGCCTAGCACATGTGCAAACTCAACATTAATATAACTATTACAACCTGAACCGCGATCCAACTTGACTCATAACATGTCTCTACGTCCCACATCAGTCAACAATCCGCTCAAGTCTCCATATGTCAACACTCACACAGAAACATGATCTAATTATATAACATGCAAGGACACCATAACATGTGAGATAACATATCTAAAGTACATAAAGACAAATATATAACATGCAGATGTTACTATCATGATTGTATAGTATGACTACGGCTCAAGGCAACTAGCTTAACATGGAGAAACTAGCCCTGTCATATCTCAAACGGTTAGGCAGGTAGCCTGTACATGAATTATATCATGAATAATATCTCACGTAGCCATGTAAATGGAGAAAACATGATATCAAAGAAGCACCATAGCAATACAAGGCACAAATTAGCATAAGAGCTACCTTGATCACGAATACCTTGGAGTATGCACACGCACCCGTCACCTAGCACGTGTGTTACCCCTATCCCATCTCAAATATCATAGTTCTTAGGGATATTTACCCTCAAATCCATGTTTAGATATGTTACTTACCTCTAACAAGCAAAATCAAATATCTAGCAAGCCAAATAATACTCTAGAAATGTTATCCCATGCAAATCAACCTCCGAATGGCTCGAAACTAGTAAATATCAAATCAAAACATCAAATAATGACAACCCATTTGAATACGAGTCAAACCATACTAATTTCACCCAAATCCGACTACGAATCGATGTTCAAAACTAAATAATTCACTTTAGAAAAGTTTAGATAAAAACCCCAAATTTCTCTTTCTCTTTAAGAATTATCAATCAAATGCCAAAATTGTAGATAGAATCAAGTAATATAATCAAAGCCGAGTAAAACATAATTACCCCAATCCATGTGGTGATAATACTCTCCAAAATCGCCCAAAAATGTGATATAGTGAACAAACCTCGGACTAAATATAACCTGCCAAGGAAGTCGCATCTATGACTGAAGACCCGCTTCCGCGGACGCGCATATGCTCCCTCAACCCCCTCATGCGAAAACGCCCCAATTCAGCACTTGTCGCATCTGCAACAATAAATTCGCTTCTCGTGCTTCTGTGTCAGGGGGCCGCTCTTGCGTATGTGCAGATGCGCCCAGGTCCCCGCACCTTCGGCCTTCTCACCCTCCAGCCCATATTTTCTTTTGCGATACAATGTATGCATTTGTGGACTCGTATCTACGCCCAAACATCCATAGATGCAGAAACACCAGCACCACAAATTTCTTCAGCGGGTGCACCATGAGAAAAATGATCTGAAACCACCCCAAAACTCACCCGAGACTCTCGGGACCCCGTCCGAACTAGCCAAAAAGTCCCAAAACATAACACGATCCTACTCGAGGCCCAAAATCAAATATAATAAAATCGACATTACGAATCATACCCCCAATCAAACTCAATGAACTTTTGAGTTTTCAATTTCCAAAACTCGTACCGAACCACATCAAATCAAGTCGAAATGACCATAAATTTTGCACATAAGTTCCAAATGACATAACAAACCAACCAACTCTCGGAACAATAATCTGAACCTAATAACATCAAAGTCAACTCCCGGTGAAAGCTATTAACTTTTCAAACCTTCAAATTGCCAACTTTAGCAAATTATAACCGAAACCTTCTAGAAGTATCCAAATGCAAATCCAGGCATATGCCCACATCCAAAATAACCATTCAGACCTAATGGAACCATCAAAACACTAATCAAAATTCAAATAAACAAAGGTCAAACTTGGTCAACTCTTCAAACTTAAAACTTCCAAATTGAGAATCATTTTTCCAAATCAATCTCTAATCACTCAAAAATCAAAACCGACCATACATGCAAGTCATAATACATCATAAGATACTCACAGCATCAAACAACCGAACAGAATATAAATACTCAAAACGACCGGTCGGGTCGTTGCACTTGCTGGCTTCGCATTTGCGAAGTGTTGGTAGCATTTGCGACATTCTCTAGGCTAGACAGACTTCGCATTTGCGATCCCCGTGTCTTATTTGTGGAGGTCGCATTTGTGAACCTCTGGTCACAAATGTGAGATCCGCAACTGGGCTAATAGATGAATTTCAGGACTTAGTCTCATTTTATCACATTTTGAGCCCTAAACTTGGTGAGAGGCAATATTTGGAGGGGATTTTCACACATAGCTATTGGGTAATTGATTTTCACTCAATTTTGATATTATAACTAGATTTCTAATTGATTTTTAACTTCAAATCATTACATTTGAAGGGAATTTTTCAGTATATTTTAAAATATAAATATTTAAGATTTCAGAGTAGATTTGGACTCAATTTTGAAAATCAATCACATATTTAAACTCGTGGGGCTACGTGTGGTCGAGATCTTACCCCTCGACTCAGGTATTGAACCGGGTATGCTCAGGGTTGACTTTTGTTGACTTTCGTGGATTGGGTAAAGACTGGGTCTTTATTATTTGAAATTGTTTCCTTTATCACTCTTTGATATTATTAAGTCATTTTTTTATATATACGAGCCGAGTAGAGGTTAATATTTTAGGAAAAAGTATTTTTGAAGTATTGAATTGGCTTTTTTGAGGTAAGTGTCCTGCCTAATCTCATGTGGGAGAATACTTCTTAGGAGTTTGTGATATGTGAAAAATGATGTGTACACAAGGTGACGAGTATGTAAATGGATGCATGTGTGGTTTGCGACTGAATTAGAACCGTAAGCTAATAATATGCCTTAATATAAAGATGTATTCTATATGAAACATGGTTAACTGCTTTATGACTACATGATCATGATCGCTATGTTTGGCTTAGCCATAGTCGTACTTTGTTGTTGAAAACTTCTCCGCACTTTTATGCCATTATCATGTCTTGGTGCACTTTGCTATTAAGATTTGAAGCTTATGTATTGATGAAAATTTGGATATTGTTGTTTTTGTGATATTGTGGCATATGTGGACATGTTGTGCAGATTGATTGATGTTGTGTCCCATAGATTCATATTTCATGTCTCGTTATGCTTACATCATTTTAAACTTCTTTTAGCATTAACTGTGCCTTATGAACTATGCGTGGAATACATAATATAAGGTAATTGAAACAACATGTACAAACAAGGCCAATGAAATTGGTACCTATTGCTTGCGTTAACAATGCATCTCACTAGTCCGTCCATATCCCTCTCTTATCTTACACCTATACATTTCATAGACCGTCCTCAGTGTTAACATATCATATTATACACCTATGCATCTTATAGACCGTCCACAGTAACACCTACACAATACACATGTGCGTTTCATAACCCGTCCACAATATCACTTATACAAACACTTGTGCGTTTCATAACCCGTCCACAATATCACCTATACAATACACCTATGCGTTTCATAGACCGTTCACTGTGTTTACTTACACAATACACCTGTGCATTTCATAGACCGCTCACATTATCACCTATACAATACACTTATGCATTTCATAGACCGTTTACAGTGTTTACTTACACAATACACCTGTGCATTTCATAGACTGTTCATACTGTTTAATTACACAATACACCTATACATTTCATAGACCGTTCATGGGATTTACATAAACAATACACCTATGCATTTCATAGACCGTTCATGGGATTTACATAAACAATACACCTATGCATTTCATAGACCGTTCATTGGATTTGCATACACGATACACCTATGAGTTTCATAGACCGTTCATAGGATTTACATACACAATACACCTATGCATTTCATAGACCGTTCATAGGATTTACATGTACAATAGACATATGCATTTCATAGACCGTTCATAGGAATTACATGAATAATACACCTATGCGTTTCATAGACCATTCGTAGGATTTACCGACACAATACACCTATACATTTCATAGACCATTCGTAGGATTTACCGACACAATACACCTATACATTTCATAGACCATTCATAGGAAGACCGTTCATAGTACTTAGATACACAAGACACCTATGCATTTCATAGACCGTTCATAGGATCATAATGCATAATTATGCACATGACCATATATAAACCCAAAGCGACATGACTAGCGCTACTTTTAAGCTCGTAAGTTCCCGGATCATTGGAACACTTCATGTTCATATTCATGCTCATATTGGAGAAATACACCACATTACGTTAGCACATGTATGGTAAATGAATAAGTCAATTTCAATGGCACATGGCCCAAATATGTTTTCCATAAGATTTATCGTCACTTGGCATAGAACATCCCTCTTCTAATTCATTATTTACTTCCTTGTCATCTTAAGGTCATTCGCTAAGTTCATGATTCTTGGGGACTTAACATTCGCTAAGTTATAACTTAGCATACATACTATGATTGAAACCACTGGGACATACAACACCTCATAATTCTCATTTTGTCAAACAGCCACATTTTATATTCATTTTATCGCTTACTTGTACATTCCATGGGTGATCACAAGACATCAATAACATTTAAAATATTTGGAACACCATATCCTCTCCTCATGAGAGTGTAGGAGCTTTTAACACATTGGAAACATAAGTACAAATATGTTCATCTCAAAACCTTTCACACCATATATCACTTGACAATTACTTTCAACTACTTACAGCGTTTTTATTTCATTGGCTCCCTTGTCCATACATATTAATCTATATTCATGGAACTGTGGTCGTATATCATATTACACACTTTCATTTCTTTACTTTCAAGTATTATCATCATAAACATCATCATATAGAATACTCTTGAAATACCTTTCCCCAAAAGGGCAATACACTGTTTCAACTCATGAATATATAAGAACTCAAAACATATGAGAAATACCTACCAAGCATAGCATTAGTTAGAACAACCACATTTGGACATGACTTGAGTACATAAGCTTTTGGATAATTCTATTTTCGAAGTAAATCTGGAAAAATTGAATCAAGGCTCATTTCATAATATTTAACACATCATTTCATTTCACTGGTGCTATTGGCCACAAGTATAACATTCATTTGTTGCACGGTGTCCACACTTCATATCCCCAACTCACTACTTTCACTTTCAAGCATCTTTATATATTATAGACAACAAAGAATCTCTAATCACGACCTTTAGTACACCTATTAGCAATTAAGAGTCTTAAGCACATTGAGACTTCTTACATAATTTGGCATAATAGCCTTCACCTGAAACACTACATGGAGTCATGACATTTTTATACACAACTCTACTTTGAACATATTCCCGAAGGATAACATCATATAATAAGAGTATCCGGAAAACATTTTGAACATATACCTTTCAACACAAAATTTATTCGGAATAGTTAATTTATAATGAATAACTTGGGACTTAAAAGAACATCATGGGATTCAATTTTAGGAGAGAAGCTTAGCCAACATACCTTGCTTGAGCTTCCCTTAGATTACCACAACGTCCCAACACTTCTAGAAATTCCACTCAACTAGAGATATAACAAAACTAAAGCATAATTAGGGAGATATTCATGGTTTTAGATCACTTGAGCATTTCATCAAGCACTGGGTATGCAATTTCCACTACAAAGTTTCTATGGTGGAATCCTTTCACCTCACAACAAATCATTTACTATTTTTAGTTCAGCAACCTTCACACCTAAGAAATTTACTTTTTATTACCTACCTTTTCTCCAAATCCCGAAATTAGGGGTAGGGGGTAGAACGCTACCTCATAGATGAAGATCTAGTGATTGGCTTCCTTGATTCTTGAAGATTTGGGCAAGAATGGATGATTAGCATGCTAGGTCTTCTGCTTCTATTTCTAAAATAGCTCTCTCCTCTCTCTAAAATAAATCATATTTTACCTTGTAAAATGACCCCCTAAGACCTTATATCAAAATAGGGTTGGATATGAAACTTTCAAAAAATGACCCCCGTAATCAATTTTGTGGTGCAATTATATGGTAGCAGAATCAATATGTGGCCAGCGGAATGGCCACAAAATGGCTTGTCAATTACGCGATAGCAGAATCAATATGTGGCCAGCGGAATGGCCATAAAATGGCATGTCAATTCCGCGATGCAATTCTGTGATAGCAGAATCATTCCGCAGCCATTATATGATAGCAGAATGATTATATGGCTAGTAGAATGGCCACACAATGATTTTAAAATTTGCCAACTTTCTGCTTCACTCTGCGACGGATATGCGGTCTGCGGAGTGATTCCACGATGGACTGCATAAAGGATAGTTTCTACAACATTTTACCTCTAACTCTCTAATGCATTGTACAAGGCAAAACTTCCATACCGTGAAACCTTAAATCCCTTAGCGAAATTTTCCTGGGCCTTACATTCTCCCCTGCTTAGGATCATTTATCCTTGAATGAGGGTTAGGGAACGCCATAAAACACCCCAATATGACTTTGCTCTTTATTCACATTCCCTGGTCTCATATTTGACTAACTTCCCGAATATTCCAGAAATTTTGACTGAGTTTCCCTTGTAATTGGGCATATCCACCTGTCAGAGAATCTCATAAATCAATCCTAGCAACATATAGATAACACCACATTGCACCATATACATGAAAACCACAACAATCATAACTCTCCAGGACAACTCTATGACTTTGCTTACCTTGGTCATATCCTTAACTTTTTCTTCCTCCACTACGAGGAGAATTGGGCACCTCACACATTATACGTGTTTTTTGCGCCATTCCTTTAATCCTTAGGCATTTCTCATTTAGTAGCATGACGTGAAAATATTCCCTGATATTAACAAAGGAACTCATAGACTAACTCAGAACCTTAACACACAATATAAGAAAGGAGAAGAGAAACATTTCCTAAATGTCGTTGTAGCCTCCCTATTATAAGTGTGGCCAACAACACACCAATAAGAGGGACACTACTGACACAGCTCCATGACACCTTAGGACTCATAAACCGTGCTCAGATACCAAGTTTGTCATGCCCCAAACTTGGGGAGTATGATCGGCACTCAACCGAGTGAACCCAATAACTCATGCATGATTTATCAAAACATAATTAGATCTTGACTTTCATATTGAGCCCATAATTTGTTTTTACTTTTTCTCTCGTGATGGGACATAGCTTTATAAATATTTATGAACATAAATACATGACAAAACTCAAAACATAAGTACATGATCCACATTGTACATAAAGGCTTCTATCATAATAGATACCTAAGTACATAAGACCACATACTCGAATACCCACTGGAACGGTAGCAGGCTCTCTATAATCTGCTGGTAAGAAGATCTCTATCAAATATTCATATCATCTTGTAGAAGTATACCTCCATCCATTAAAAGATGCAGCGCCCCCGACAAAAGGGACGTGAGTACATGTGGAATAGTACTCGCATATAAGGAAAATAGAACAATATATAAAATTATGATAACTCAAATAAGAGGATATGAAGTACATAAAAAACTACGAAACATCCCATAGATTCACATTTCAAGTTTTGTTATGCTTACATCATTTTAAACTTCTTTTAGGATTAACTGTGCCATATGAACTATGTGTGGAATACATATTATAAGGTAATTGAAACAACATGTACTAACAAGGTCAATGAAAGTGGCACCTATTGTCTGCCTTAACAATGCGTCTCACTAGACCGTCCATATTACTATCATATCTTACACCTATATATTTCATAGACCGTCCTTGGTGTTCACAAATCATATTATACACCTATGCATCTCATAGACCGTCTATAGTAACACCAACACAATACACCTATGCATTTCACAGACCATCCATAGTATCATTCTTCCGGAAGACTTTGTTATTCTAGATTTTGAAGTTTATTATGAAGTTCCTATTATTCTTGGGAAACATTTCCTTGCTACGGGTATGGCTTTTTGTGATATGGAAGCCGGAGAACTCACTTTTCGGGTTTGTAACACTCTGTAAATTTGGATTAGGTGTGGCTGTGTTAGATGAGTAATAATTTGATATTTTAGACATGTGAAATCCTATAGGGTTGATTATGGGTGGAAATAGTTATTTTGGAATCAAGACGGTGAGTGAGGTACATAAGATTCGATAAAATCGACTAACTTTATGGAAGGTCTGTCTTTCAGCCTTATTTTTTAGACTTCTGTTAGGAATTGGAGAAACCAAAAAACATGAAAGTTTTATCCCTTTGACATAATTTTCTAATGACATATTATGGATCCCTAACGGACCTCTATCCAAAACATTATGTGCATTTTACTAGACAATGCGCAGTATGCACGCCCAGGTGCGTGCCCAACTATTCCCGTGTGCGGTCATGGACTTGTGGTAGTTCTACTACCCTTGTTGTGCATTCAGGTGTGCGGTTGGTTCTTTATCTTTGTGGGGCCGCACCCGGGAAGACATATTATAAGCCCTACTTCGTCCCCCACACCCCAAAACACAAACACTTGCTCTAGAAAGGGGAGCTCTCAAGAACCTAAGTTCCTCCATGGTCCCTCCATCATTCAAGTTAAGTTTTAATGATGATTCTAAGTTAATTCTAATTTCCCAACACCTTATTAACATGGGTAAACACTTCAAATTATTAGATATTTAATTGGGACATCATGGTTGAGAAAAGAAACCCTAGAACTCGAATTCAAGATGATTGAACGTCAAAAGGTAATATCTTCACCTCTAATTGATTACATCATTGCATAAATGATCTCTAAGTTCATGAGCTATGAGTTGATGGGTTTGATAGAAAATCATGACTGGTTATAAGTTTAAATGTTAGATTGTTGATTATTAGTTTTAAGGGTGTTGTTTATCTTATGGGTGATGAAGAATGATATTGATTATAAGAAATTTGAGATTTTAGAATTTATCTAGGAGCAAGAGGGCTGTAAAAACACCTTTAATGAGGGCTATGAGGCTTTACGTCCACAAGGTGTTTGATAAAATACCTAAGTGACAAAAACATGAGTATTATTGCTAATATAGAATCCTTTTGACTTGTATTGCTATAGATTAAAGTAGAAAGGGTTAGCGAATGTTGTACTATGCTCAAAAGCAGGAAGTTAATGTATGTGAGGCTAACTCTCTATGCTTGGGAATGTTAATAATTCTCCCTACACTACATTTCGTTTACGACGTTACTAATTGCCTTACAAATATAGTTAACCCTAGTTCCTTGAATAGTTGCAGAACTTCTATTCTCTAGCTTCATAACTCATTCATGACTTTCATTCTGAATGTTGTGAGCTCAGTGCGTGATCAATATAGACTTGGGTTTGATACCCATTAGTCTCAGTCTAGATTAATCAGCATGTCATATACAATTAAAGTTTCAGTTTTCATAATCAGTTCATGAATACATTTCTCAATCTAGTACTATTCAGCATTCCAGTATCATGCAACTCAGTATGATTCGGTATTTCAGCATCACGTATTGTAGTATGATTCTCAGTTCCTGAATTTAAATTCCTGAATGTTGAACACTTGTATTTGGGCTTGTGGTTGTAGTTTATGCTTTAGGTATGTTTGGGCCTGAGGCCGTAGTTTATGCTTTATGCATGTTTGGGTCTGAGGCCATAGTTTATGCTATATGGATTTTTGGCCCTGAGGCCATACTTATGTACACGTATACTTGAGCCTGAGGCCTTATATTGTGCACATATATATTAGGCCCGAGGCCGTAGTTTATTCAGATAAACAGGTGGTTCATCATTCAGAAGAGGGAGTATTCATATCCTTACTTCCTTTGTTCAATTATCAGTTATCGGTTATCATTTCAGTTATCAGTTATCATTTCAGTTTCAATTTCAGCAATTATAATTTCTGTTATCAGTTATCAGTTCTCAATTATCAGATCAGTTTTAGTTTCAGTATTTACAGTTCATTCTTTCAAATACTTTACATACCAGTGTAATTCAAATGTACCGACGTCTCTTTAGCCCGGGGCCTGCATCTCACGATGCAGAAAATGATTTACAGGTTGACGATTCAGAGTGCTAGGATCCCAGTACCAGCTATTTGGTGAGCCCCAGTTCTTTCGGGGCATTACCATTATTTTACAGTTTTTCAATATTTACAGACAGTTAGTGTTTTTAGTACTTCATTAGAGGCTTCATATACTAGATTCAGTTAGACAGAGTCGTAGGCTTTTCATGTTAAGCAATATTAGTTATAGATATGTTTTAGAATCATATTAGTGTTTCCGGTGTTTGATTTATATCATTTAGACTTTCAGTATATCAACATGTGTTAGTTTTTCTTCCGCATTTTGTATGTTATGATATCACAAGTTGATTCAACCAACAGTTGGTTTGCTCGGTCATATGTAGTCAGGCACCGGGTGTCATGTTACGTCAAGGCCCAGGTTCGGGGCGTAATAGGGTTGATGATATGCAAGTGGTATTCCATGTGTGTAAGTCTATGTGGCAACTAAATAGCAATGAGGTGTGTTCCTTTGTGGATTTGGTGACCGATATTATTGTTGATGATACACCTGGTACAATCAACATCTGTGATATGTTAGAAGCCATGTTGCTCAACTTTGATGACGACGAAATGGATGGTTTCATGTAATGTGTGAATTCTTTGCAAAGAATGGGCCCGTACAACTATGCACTACCGGTTATTCTTTCCTCTTGTTTGACTAACGTATAGCTTCCACATTAGCGGTGTTGCAAAAGAGGAAGAAGGCTATTGGGTGGACTTTGGCGGATATTCGGGTTATAAGCCATGACTTTTGCACGCATAAGTTAAAGTTGGAGGATGGTGCTAAACCGTCCATTGAACATCAAATAAGACTCAATGAGGCTATGCAGGAAGTTGTCAAGAAAGCGATTATCAAGTGGTTGGATGTCGGGGTTGTCTACCCCATCTCCGATAGTTCATGGACCTCTCCGGTTCAACGTGTCCCAAAGAAGGGGGGCACGAAGGTTGTTACCAATGATAATAATGAGTTTATTCCTACAAGAATGGTGGCCGGTTGGAGAGTTTGTATGGATTATCGTAAGATCAAAAGAGTTACAAGGAAGAATCACTTTCCACTTCCTTTCTTAGACCAAAGGCTAGATAGATTAGATAGCCGAGCATTTTATTATTTTCTTGATGGATACTCGGGCTACACCCAAATTCTCATTGCTCCGGAAGATCAAGAGAAAACAACCTTTACATGTCCCTATGGTACTTATGTTGTCAAGAGGATGCCTTTTGGTTTGTGCAATGCACCGGTGACTTTTTAACGGTGTATGATGGTTATTTTCATGGACATGGTGGAGGACTACCATAAAGTTTCCATTGATGACTTCTCGGTGGGTGGGGATTCTTTTGATGATTGTCTTGCAAATTTGGACAAAGTGTTGGCTAGATGTGATTAGACCAATTTGGTGCTCAATTTGGAGAAATTCCATTTCATGGTTGAGGAAGGCATTGTACTTGGCCATAAAATCACAAGGAATGGAATTGAAGTTGACAAGGAGAAGATTGAGGTGATTTCTAAGCTTCCACCCCAAACTTTGGTGAAGGGTGTGCGGAGTTTCCTGGGCCAAGCGGGTTTCTACCGGTGCTTTGTCAGGATTTCTCTAAAGTGGTGTACCTATTGTGCAAGATCCTTGAGAAGGATGCCAAGTTCCATTCAATGATGATTGTATGAGGGCTTTTGAACTATTGAAGCTCAAGTTGACAACTACTCTTATCATTACCGCTCCAAATTGGAGTTTGCCTTTTGAACTAATGTGTGATGCAAGTGACGTAGCGGTTGGGGCTGTTTTGAGCCCAAGAGAAAAAGCCATAGTCTTTTGTTTATGAATCCCCTCCTTCAATTGTACCAACAATGGAATGTCGTATTGATTCTCTTTGACTTGCACAACAAGCGATGATTCAGCCCTATTTTGCACAATTACCCATCCTTCACTAGAGTCCGCAAGACAAAGTCCCAAACTAGCCAATCGATGCACCTCCTTGGCCAACGGCCTTTGATGTGCCTCCAAGTGAGCCAAACTACCCATAGATTTCCGGTTAAGAGCATCTGCCACAACATTGCATTTTCCCGGGTGATATAGAATATCGAGGTCGTAATCTTTGAGCAACTCCAACCATCTTCTCTGTCTCAAATTCAATTCCTTCTGTTTGAAAATGTATCGAAGACTCTTATGGTACATGAATATATCCACATGGACCCTATATAAATAATGATGCCAAATTTTCAATGCAGATAACACCGCCGCAAGTTCTAAGTCATGTGTTGGATAGTTCTTTTCATGATTCTTGAGTTGCCTAGAAGCACAAGCTATTACCTTGCCATGTTTCATCAATACACACCCAAGCCAGATTCTTGAAGCATCACAATACACCACAAACCCATATGTACCCTCTGGTAGGGTTAACATCGCCGCCGTAGTCAATCTTTATTTCAGCTCCTGGAAGCTCCTTTCACAAGCATTTGACCGTTAGAACTTAACCGCCTTCTGCGTCAAATTAGTCAATGAAGAGGCGAGAGTAGAGAACCCATCTATGAACTTCCTGTAATATCAAGCTAAGCCCAAAAAACTACGAATCACTATTGGAGTAGTAGGTCTAGGCAAATTCTTCATAGCTACAATCTTCTGAGGATCCACCTTAATTCCTTCCCTTGAGACAACATGACCCAAGAACATGATACAGTCAAGCCAAAATTCACATTTAGAAAACTTCGCATATAACTGGCGCTGATGTAGAGTCTGTAGAGTTGCCCTGAGGTGATCAGCGTCGCCCTCTCGACTTCGTGAATATACAAGGATATGGTCAATGAACACTATCACAAAAGAGGTAATAAAAGGCTTGAAGACTCAATCATAAGAACCACAAAAGTAGTCGGAGCATTAGTTAGCCCAAAAGACATTACCAGAAATTGATAGTGCCCATACCGGGTTCTAGAAGCTATTTTCGGAATATGCCGTTTCCTGATCTTCAATTGGTGATACCCGGATCTTAAATCAATTTTGGAGAAGCACTTAGCACCCTGTAACTAATCAAACAAATCATCTATTATTGGTAATGCATACTTGTTTTTGATTGTGACTTTGTTGATCTGCTGGTAGTCAATACACATTCTTAGTGACCAGTCCTTCTTTCTTACAAATAAAACTGGTACGCCCCAAGGCGACACACTCGGTCGGATGAAGCCCTTCTCTAACAAATCCTTAAATTGTTCCTCTAGCCCCTTCAATTCTGTTGGTGCCATCCTATAGGGTGGAATAGATATAGGCTGCGTGCCTGGCATCACATCAATCCCAAAATCAATCTCCATGTCTGGCGGAATCCCAGGGAGCTCATCAGGAAAGACCTCTAGAAATTCATTCACAACTGGCACATACTCGAGTGTAGGTGCCTTAGCATCGGTGTATGTAACTCGGACCAAATGGTAAATACACCTATTGTTAATCATCTTTGTGGCCTTAAAGTAAGAAATAAACCTACCCTTCGGCGCCACACTATCCCCCTTCCATTCAACAATTGGCTCATTTGGAAATTCAAAACCTCACAGTTCTAGTTCGGCAATCGAGCTTGGAAAAATATGAATAAAGCAAATCCATTTCCATTATTACATAAAAATCAACCATCCCCAATTCAATGAGATTGGCCATGTTGTCCCGACCATGCACTGTGACAACACAACCTATATAAACTCGTGCGGCCACAATAGAGTCACCAACTGGAGTATATACAGAGAACGGCTCATGAAGCTATTACAGATCTGTCCTAAATTCTATAGCAACATAAGGCGTAACATAGGACAAAGTGGAACCGGGAATCAATAAGGGCATACACATCATGAGATTGAATAGTCAATATACCTGTGACAATGCCTGGGGAAGCCTCTGTACTTTGGCGACCACTCATGGCATAAAAATGGTTGGGTCCTCCCGACCTCTACGCACCACCTCTAACTACACCACGCCCTGCGTGTGCTGGAGTGCCTCATGCTGGAGGAGGTGTTGCGGACGTAGTAGCTGCAGAACTGGCTGGTTGTGCTGAACTCCTGCCCATACCTTGGCGGGGCGAACGACAGTCCCATTTAATGTGACCCCTCAATCCACACCCATAGCATATGGGTAATTCTATGTAATAGATCCCTAGGTGCAGCTTCCCACACCTAGGACCTGGGGGCCGTCGCTGCTTCTGGAACGTTCCTCCGGACGGGCCCTGCTGTGGGGTCCGCTATTGCCATGACTAGGCCTGAAACGAATCCATTGTTGCTGACTCGGCCCTGATGGCGATGCACTGGCTAAACACTGAGCAAAAGAATGGGATGACCCTGACGACCCTCCCATAAATGCTAACCTACTTCCACCGAATGAATTCCCAAAGTTGCCCGTGGACCGGGCCTTACTGCTACCCTCTCTCTCCATTCTGTTCTTCCACTTACAGTTCTCTGTAGCTTGAGCAAATGCTACCATCTTCCCATAGTTCATGTCAGAATTCAAAGTAGTTGTAGCGACCTCATTGATAACCAAGGGGCTAAGGCCCTGCACAAACCGGTGCACTCTAGCCTCCATAGTGGGCAACATGTGAATAGCATACTTTGATAGGCGCGCGAACTCCATATGGTACTCCCACACAATCTTGCAACCCTATTTTAGATTCTCAAACTCTGCGACATGGGCTGCCTTAGTCTCGACAAGCAAGAAATGATCCATGAAAGCATCCTCAAACTCACTCCACCTCGCCGGAGGGCTTCCCTCCTCACGGGAGTCCTCCTACATCTCAAACCAAGAATAGGCCACCCCTTCAGGTGGTAGGAGGACAACTCCACTCCCTCTGTCTTAGTAGTACGCATAACTTTGAGGGTCTTGTGCATTTCATCGAAGAAGTCCTGGGGGTCCTCCTCGGGATCAGTACCCGTGATCACTGGAGGATCTAACTAAAGAAACCTATTAAAACTGGAACCAATAGTGTCTCCTTGCTGACTAGAAGAAGTGGTGGCAACATTCGACCTCTGGACCTGGGAAGCCAATATCTGAGCCAACTTCTGTATGTCTCCCCTAAGATCCTCATCAGAAAGACCGGGACCGAAAGATAGGGATGGAGGTGGATGTGGAATATCGGTTGGAAGATTCATTGTACCCTCATCAGGTGTAGGAACTGGTGCAGCCTGAGCAGGAATAGTAGAACCAGGCAGTATTGTAACTGGGGGAATATCCTCACCCCACTAGTGTTCACCCACATCATCAATGATAGATTCAACCGCCATCCCTGGGGTAATATTGTCTCCTTGGCCTATTCTTGCCTTCTTCTTAGGCGCCATTTACTGAAAGTTAGAGCAATGCACGACTTAAAGGAGGAACAATGGTACAATCAGCTTTATCGCATGGTCAAGAACATGAAAGAAGGGAATTATTCCTAGATGTCCAAGTAGCCTCCTAATTATAGATGTGGTCGACAACACACCTATAAGAAGGACTCTACTAGACACGGCTCCGAGACATCCTAGGACACTTTAAAACCTTAGGCTCTGATACCAAGTTTGTCACGCCCCGAACTTGGGGAGCGCGATCGGTGCTCAACCAAGATAACCCGGCCGAGCAAGCCTGTACAATACCTTCCAGAGTCTGTACACTCCAACAAGATAAAATAAACCACTGCATCCCATTCGTGAACAATTGAAAGGTCTACCAACACATATGCATCCTCTATCTGGACCACACATCGAGACAATAATCGCAGCATCACAAGCCATTGAGGCATTGCTGATACCGAGTGCGCAACCTCATATACGAGTGGATGTAAGGGAATACAAGATATACGCTTCAAGCTAAATCAATTAGCATGATAAGGAATGAAAGAAATGGAATTTCCTAATAATTCTGTAGCCTCTAAAAGATTAGTACAGACGTCTCCGTATCGATCCACAAGACTCTACTAAACTTGCTCGTGACATGAAACCTATAAACCTAGAGGTCTGATTCCAACTTGTCACGACCCAAATTCCAACCATAAGGATCGTGATTGCACCTAGTCTCTAAAACCAGGTAAGCCAAGCAGTTACAACACTTAAAACAATTAAACATGATATTATGAAGTAGAACTTAATATAAAGGTGGGAATAAAGGTGATACAAGCCAACATGACGTTAATCACAACAAATCCCCAAGACTAGGTAATACAGAGTAACGAACTCTACTAACTACATAGATATAACTCAAAACACAATACTATTCGGATAGAGAATTAATAGTAATAATGTAAGGAAGCGACTCCAAGGGACTGCGATGATAAAGCAGCTCTACCTTGAATCCTCGAGATCAAGAAGCTCTCATGTCCTGAATCTACTAGCTCCAACACATGGATCTGCACAAAGATATGAAGAAGTGTAGTATGAGTACACAATGGTCGATACCCAGTAAGTGTCAAGAGTAACCTCGGTGGAGTAGTGGCGAGGTTCGAGTCAAGACACTCAATAACCAAGTAACCTATACAATATATCAATATAAAGCTAACGACAAAAAGCAAAATAAATAAATGGAAACAAAGAGTAATCATGTGATAGAACAACAAAATAATCAAAGCACAGATAAAACACAAGTGAATGTAATTAAGGGAAAGGAATGCAAGTTCTAATCATCAAACCGCTCTGACACAGGATTTACAACAAGACTCACCCCGAGGCACCACATCTCATAAGCACAAACCTCAAGTCACAAATGAAGAATCTTATAAACATGGCACCTCGTGTCAACATTATCAATCACTCTCGTACGACGGAGACCTCGTGTCATAGTATAAGTCACAACCATACGGACAACTTACCCGTTGCACGGACAACTCGTGACAATATCACAATCCGCTCGGTATGGTCACATGCTCAATATCACAATCTGCCCGGAGTGGTCACAGGCTCAATATCAATCCGCCTGGCGTGGACACGGGCTACTAGTTCAAACCATGAGTTGAACTTGAAGTTAATGACAGTAAAATCCAATTCATTAATTAATCAGTGGTGAGGATCAAGTAAACAACAACACCAATTCATTTTCAGCAGTTACATCATTTATAAGCTTCCAGAATACATACTATTTCATAGTTAATGTGGAACATGCGATACAATTACAACATTACTAGTTTGACTTTCCCCACACCAAAATACCACCCATGCTATGTCTACAGAGCCTCAATTAGATACAAAAGAGTAAAATGATAGTGCCGACAACAAGGCTCCGACTATACCTCAAAACATGGTGACAAAATGAACAAAAGATACATGACCCCGAGTGAAGTGGGGCACACCAAATCAGCTGGGAAAAGATTGTAGTGCTATCACTAATCAGTGCCGCCTACTATGGAACCACCGACATCCATTAAAGATGCAGCACCCCTGGCAATAGGGACGTTAGTACTATCGAATAGTACTAGTATATATGACTAAACACTTTCTCAATGAAACAAGCAGTAATGCAAAGAAAGTCATAATATCAGTTAAAGCCTCAAACAATTACCAAATATCAAATTAGAGATAATATAAGTTTTAAATAAATTTAAAAATTTTAAGTTGGGAAATCTTTGGTACTGGTATACCACTATTCACAATTTTGATTACGATTTCCAACACAGTCACAACCATGTGTGCGGTATGGCGTCTGATCAGGACCCGATCGGCTAGGCCGTCTCATGCGAGACATCAACCAAATCACAATTTCAATTACAATTTCTAACACAATCACCGCCATGTGTGTTGCATGGCGTCCGATCACGACCCGTTCGGCTAGGCCGTCTCATGTGAGACATCACCTTTTTCTATCAATCGTCCTGTTTCATATTTCTTGCACATCTCTTCATTTTATTGGCACTAATGGTCATAAATGTATTATTTCTCTTGGCACATTGGCCGTGTCTCATATTTCACATTTCATATTTCGCATTACGTGATTCGTATTTCATGTTTCGTATTTGATGAAAACCTTTTTACTTTCAACTATCATCATGGACTTTAAAACAACAAGACATTTAAGCACACATTTGAGCAAATAAAAGCCTTAGGCACATGACGATTTCTTACACAATCTTTCATTAACTTTCATTTGAAAAACAACTTGAAGTCAAGGCATTTAGATATCAAACTCATACTTTGAACGCATTCTCAAATAGTAGTACAACATAACAATAGCATTTGAATTACATATTGATCATGGATATGTGTTGACACCAGCTTATTCGGGTAATCGATTCACAATGAGCAACTCGGGACTTACATGGATATTGTGGGGTTCAATTCTTTAGAGAAGAGTTTAGCTAACATATCTTACTTGAGCTTCCTTAACTCTAAAATCTTCCAAAAATCTTAGTAACTTCAATCTATTTTAGAAAATTAACAAATTGAACCAAAATTAGGAAGATGATCATGGTTCTATCTCATTTGAGCATTTTATCATGCACTAGGTGTACATTAAGGTTTCAAGGTCCTTTTATGGAGGATTCCTTCATCCAACAACCCCTTATTTACTATTTTAGCTCAACAATCTCCCTACATCCCATGATCAATCATGCATGCAAAATAAGCCACTCCCATACCCATGAATTATCTTGCTAATTGCCCATTTCTAGTTAAATTTTGAAATTAAGAGATAGGGTGTAGAATCCGGATATATAATTGGTTTTGGAATCCGACCTCAAATTGATTTCGAAATCCCTAGTTTGTACCCCAAACCACCAATTCTACCATGAAAACTCTAGATTTTAGGTTGAAACTTCAGGAAATGTAATGGGTAATTGAAGGAAAATAACTCTTGAAAACCGCCTCTAGCCCGTTTGGTTTTTGAAAAGTTGAAGAAATTGCTCAAGTACCATTTTGGGACGCGTTTGTGATGAGCCTATCGCGTTTGCGAAGGGTAACGACCCCATCACTTCGCTTTCGTGACCAAGCCTTCGCGTTTGCGAAGAAGAAAATGCACCCCGACCAGCTTACCCTTCGCGTTCACGTGAGTACCTTCACGAACGCGAGGTAGAAAACACCAGAACAGCTGCTGCAGCAAAAATACAAGATTTTCCCAAATAACACCTAGAACTATGAATTGAACACCAAATCGAATGAAGTTTGCAAGAAAGCTTTAAAATTCCTATTTTCACAATTGGACGTCCGAATCACGTCAAACCAACTCTGTTTTTCACCAAATTTCACAGATAAGTCATAAATATTATATTGGACCTATACCGGCCTCCGGAATCAAAATACAGACCCGGTATCAACAAGGACAAATATCAACCAATTCTTAAAAACCATTAAACTTTCAGACTTTTAATATTCATAAAAAATTCATAACTCGAGCTAGGGACCTCCGAATTCGATTCCGGGCATACGCCTAGGTCCCATATTTTGATACGGACCCACCAAGACCTTCAAAACACGGATCCGGTTCTGTTTACAAAAAATGTTGACCGAAGTAACTAAACTGAAGTTTTAAGGCAAAAAGTCTTATTTTTATCAGTTTTTAAGATATAAGCCTTCCGGGCCAACACCCGGACTGCGCATGCAAATCGAGAAGGGTAAAAATGATATTTTGAATGCTTAAGGGCACAGAATCGAGTTCTAAAACATAAGATAATCTTTTGGGTCATCACATTCTCCACCTCTAAAACAACCATTCCTCCTTGAATGTACACATAAAAGTACCTGAGCTGGTGAAAAGATGGGGATATCTACTCCGTATATCGGACTCGGACTCCCAAGTAGCTGCCTCAACTGGCTGACCCCTCCACTGCACTCGAACTGTAGGGTAGCTCTTTGATCTCAACTGGCGAACTTGCCGGGCTAGAATACCCACCGGCTTCTCCTCGTAAGTTAAATCCTTGTCCAACTGAACAGAGTTGAAATCTAACACATGGGATGGATCACCGTGATATTGTCGAAGCATGGACACATGGAACACCGGATGAACAACTGCTAAACTAGGTGGCAACGCAAGCCTGTAAGCCACCTCTCCCACTCTCTCCAGAATCTCATAAGGCCTGATATACCTAGAGCTCAGCTTGCCCTTCTTTCTGAACCTCATTACACCCTTCATGGGTGATACCCGAAGCAACACTCTCTCTCCGACCATGAATGCAACAGCACGAACTCTGCAGTCGGCATAACTCTTTTGCCTGGACTGAGCTATGCGAAGTCGATCTTGAATAATCTTGACCTTATCCAAGGCATCCTGTACTAAGTCTGTGCGCAACAACCAAGCCTCCACTGGCTCAAACCACCCAACTGGCGACCGGCATCGCCTACCATATTGTGCCTCATAGGGAGCTATCAGAATGCTCGACTGGTAGCTGTTGTCGTAGGTGAACTCTGCAAGGGGCAAGAACTGATCCCAAGAACCTTCAAAGTATATAACACAAGCGCGAAGCATGTCTTCCAATATCTGAATAGTGCGCTCTGACTGTCTGTCTGTCTGAGGATGAAAAGCTGTGCTCAACTCAACCTGCGTGCCCAACTCACGCTGTACTGCCCTCCAGAAGTGCGAGGTGAACTGCGTACCTTGATTAGAATTGATAGACATGGGCACACCGTGAAGACGGACGATCTCGCGGATGTAAATCTCTGCCAACCGCTCTGAAGAATATGAAACTGCAACAGGAATGAAGTGCGCTGACTTAGTCAGCCTGTCCACAATGACCCAAACGACATCGAACTTCCTCAAAGTCTGTGGGAGTCCAACAATGAAATCCATAGTAATACTGTTCCATTTCCACGCAAGGATATCTAACCTCTAAAGTAAACCACCAGGTCTCTGATGTTCACACTTTACCTGCTGGCAATGTAGACACCAAGCTACATATACAACTATATTTTTCTTCATTCTCTTCACCAAGAATGCTGCCGCAAATCCTGATACATCTTGGCGGCGCCCGGATGAATAGAATACCAGGAAGTGTAGGCCTCCTCTAGAATCAACTCACGAAGTCCATCCACATTAGGTACACAAACACGAACCTGCATCATCAAAACTCCATCATCTCCAACATTAACCTTCTTGGCACCACCGTGCCACACTATGCCCCTAAGGACAAGAAAATGAAGGTCGTCATACTGCCGATCTCTGATGCGCTCAAACAAAGAAGACCGAGCAACTGTACAAGCTAGAACACGACTAGGCTCAGAAACATCCAGCCTTACGAGCTGATTGGCCAAGGCCTGAACATCCAATGCAAGCGGTCTCTCACCAGCTGGAATATATGCAAGGCTACCCATACTAGCTGACTTTCTACTAAAAGCATCGGTAACCACATTGGCCTTGACGGGATGATACAATATGGTGATATCATAGTCTTTCAATAGCTCCAACCACCTCCTCTGCCTCAAATTGAGCTATTTTTGCTTGAACAAATACTGTAAGCTCCGATGATTAGTGATTACCTCACATGATATGCCATAACGATAGTGCCTCCAAATCTTTAGTGCATGAACAATGGCTTCCAGCTCTAGATCATGAACATGGTAATTCTTCTCGTGAACCTTCAGCTGTCGTGAAGCATATGCAATAACTTTGCCACCCTGTATCAATACCTCACCCAGACTAATACGAGATGCATCACAATATACTGTATAGGATCCTGAACCTGAGGGTGACACCAATACTGGTGCTGTAGTCAAAGTTGTCTTGAGCTTCTGAAAGCTCGACTCACACTCGTCTGACCATATAAACGGGGCACCCTTCTAGGTCAACCTGGTCAACGGGGATGTTATAGATGAAAACTCCTCCATAAATCGATAGTAGTAGCCCACCAAACCCAAGAAACTATGGCTCTCTGTAGTTGATGTGGGTCTAGGCCAGTTCTGAACCGCCTTAATCTTCTTAGGATCTACATAAATACCCTCTGCTAATACAACGTGACCCAAAAACGCAACTGAACTCAATCAAAACTCGCATTTTGAGAACTTAGCATATAACTGGCTGTCTCTCAAAGTCTGAAGCACAATCCTGAGATGCTACTCATGCTCCTCTCGACTGCGGGAGTAGATCAAGATATCATCAATAAACACAATCACGAAGGAATCCAAGTAGGGCTTGAACACCCGGTTCATCAAATCCATGAATTCTGCTGGGACATTTGTCAGCCAAAATGACATCACTAGAAACTCATAATGCCCATACCAAGTCCAAAAAGCTATCTTAGGGACATCAGATTCCCTAATCCTCAATTGATGGTAGCCATATCTCAAATCAATCTTCGAAAACACCTTGGCACCCTGAAGTTGATCAAACAAATCATCAATCCTCGGCAATGGATACTTGTTCTTGATGGTAACTTTGTTCAACTATCGATAATATACACACATCCTCATCGATCCATCTTTCTTCTTCACAGACAACACAGGTGCACCCCAGGGCAAGACACTAGGTCTAATGAAGCCCTTATCAAGAAAATATTGCAACTATTCCTTCAATTCATTCAACTCTGGCAGGGCCATGCAGTATGGCGGAATGGAAATGGGCTAAGTGCCCGGAGCCAAATCAATGCAGAAATCAATGTGTGGACACATATGCAGGAGCACTCAAAGAATCACGGAGCACAACCAAATATGAAGCAAAATAGGAGTAAGTAGACCCCAAATCAAATAGAACTAAAGCATCTCTACTGCAAACTGAAATAGTACCTATGATAACTGCGTCAGAAGACTCAGCCTCAGGCCTGGCTGGGAAAGCATAACACCGGGGCTGGGCCCTACCACTCTGAACTACGTCACTGGGATGGCCTCTAGCTATCTGGTCTCCACCTCTAACGGCCTGACCTCCACCTCTAACAGTCTGGCCTCTACCTCTGGCTGCCTGCCTGTGCCTCTGGCTAGCTGAGCAAGTGATGCAGCAACTAGTGCCATAACCATGGCACGAGAACTCTGATACTGTGAGTTGCCCGTTGCCCGAGGGCAAAATCTAGCAATGTGCCTCAGATCACCACAAGTATAACATAACCTTAGCTACTATTACTGCTGACCCTAAAACTGACCTTGTTGAACTGACTAACCACCCTGATAACTCTGGAGCAGAGGTGCAGTAATAGGGGCTGGTGGTATACTATAGGCTAGCTATTCGGAATAATTCATTGGAACGCCACGAACACCGGAGGCACAGTGGGATGCCTGGAGTGTGGAATGAAATGGCCTGGGAGGATGGCCTCTATCAAAATCACCCCTACCGTTAGATAAGGCACTGCTGAACTCACCAGAATAATGAGGTCTCTTGTCAGACCCCTTACCTCCCTTAGCAAGAACCATCTCGACTCGTCTGGCAACATTGGCAGTCACCTGAAAAGAAATCTCACTCCCAGTCTCCTTAGCCATCCGCAATCCGATAGGCTGAGAAAGTCCGTCAATAAATCTCCTTACTCTCTCTCTCTCGATGGGAAGCAGAAGAATAGCATGGCAGGCCAAATCCACAAAATGGGTCTTATACTGAGTAACAGTCATACTGCCCTACTGGAGACGCTCAAACTGACGGCGGCACTCCTCTCTCAAGGTGATAGGCAAAAATTTCTCTAGGAAGAGCTGAGAGAACTGGTCCCAAGTAAGTGAAGGCGACTCAGCTGGTCTGGCCAACAAATACTCCCTCCACCATTTCTTGGCGGAACCAGTGATAAAAAATGCAGCAACCGCGACCCCATTGGTCTCCACTATACCCATGTTCCGTAGCACCTCATGACAACTGTCGAGATACTCATAGGGATACTCTGAAGTTGCACCACTGAAGTGAACTGGGAAGATCTTGGTAAACCTGTCCAACCTCCATAAAGCCTCAAAATAAATGGCTGACCTATCTCCGGCATGTTCTGCAACCACCGGCTGAACTACTCTGACTGGCTGAACTGTAGGAGCCTGATACTGGGGATCTATCTGCTCCGAAGCTGGAGTAGTGGGAGTCTAGGCTCCTCTTCCAGCCTGAGAGATGGTTGGTGCTATGGGAAACGCACCAGTCTGGGCCACACTCCCCATAAGGCCCAGCAAACGGACCAGTGTGTCCTGAAGTACTAGGGTGGCAACGAACCCCTCTGGAATCTGAGTTGGCCCGGAAGGAACTGTCTGGGCTAGAACCTCCTCATCAAACTCTATCTGAGGCTCCACAGTTGGGGCTGCCTGCTCGGGCTATGGGCGGAGCCCTGCCCCTGCCTCGGCCTCGACCCCTGCCCCTTGTAGGAGCTGCCACTGGAGGCTTTGGCTGCTGCTCAGCTGAGGAAGTGATACGTGTTCTCGCCATTTATGAGAGAATAAGAGTAGAAGATTTCAATCAGTATTGAGAAAAAAACATCACACGACAGAGGAGAATAGAAGTGAAATTTGTTCCTAAACTTCATAGCCTCTGGAAGATAAGCACAGACGTCTCTGTACCGATCCTCCAGACTCTACTAAGCTTGCTCATGAAACGTGAGACCTAGGCAACCTAGTGCTCTGATACCAACTTGTCATGACCCGGCATTCCCACCATCGGGACCGTGATGGCGCCTAACATTTCATTTGCTAGGCAAGCCAACGTTAGAGAATCATTAAACCAGTTCTTATTCCATTCAGTAAATGACAACAATTAGCTAAGATGAAGTATAGTGGTAGTGACTGCCTTAATCACTACCACGCGGATCCGGAGTCACAATTCACAAGCATTCTAGAATTTACTACAATTAATAGTCTGAAAGAAATACAACTATTTGAATTAAAGAAACAGTAAAACAGAAAAGATAGACGGGGACTTCAAGGTCTGTGAACTCCGACAGATCTACCTTGAGTCTCTGGATAGCGGGTCCAAGAACTAAAATCTCAATCAAACCGAGCCGGTACCAAAATCTGCACAGAAAGTGCAGAGTGCGGTATTAGTACAACCAACCCCATGTACTAGTAAGTGTCGAGCCTAACCTTGATGAAGTAGTGACGAGGCTAAGACAAGACACCCATAAATCAACCTGTACAATTTAATAGTGTATATACAAATAACAACAATGAAGAGCTAGACAGGAAATATCGGGAGGGGGAAACATGCTGAGGAAAATACGAGATAAAGAACTACAGTAGAATGATAACTAGAAAAACCAATATACTATGAATCAACAGGAACAATGAGTAGAGTAAAGGAAAAATGCACGGCATTACCCTTCGTGCTTTTACTCCCAACCTCACCATAAAATCAATAGAAACGGCATGGCATCACCCTTCGTGCATTAACTCTCATATCATGGAACGGCATCACCCTTCATGCATTAATACTCCTAATATGGCACGACATTACCCTTCGTGCATTAACACTCACAATATGGCACGACATCACCCTTCGTGCATAAACACTCACAATATGGCCCGACATCACACTTCATGCATTAATACTTTCAATACGACACGACATCACCCTTCGTGCATTAACACTCTCCCTTACCATAATGAAATGAATAAATAACAACAGGGATAGAATAACAAGTACAAGCCTTACTTCAACATTTGGTTCCACAATATCAATCTCAACTTCAAAATAAATACTTAATTATCACCAGAAGATCCGTAAACATGATAAAGACGATAAATTTTTCCACACTAGTCTAAACACATAGCAATTAGGCATAGGAAAGAGACAATATGAGAAAAACGAAAAAAAAACAGGGAAAACAGGTAAATTGGCGGCGCATAAGTACTCGTCACCTCACATATACGCCGCTCACATGAATTTCACATAGAAAATAGTCTGAGGTTTCTAATTCTCTCAAGTCAAGGTTAACCATGACAGTTACCTTGCTCCGAAGGCCACATAATACTCAATCACATCTTTTCCTCTAGAATCCATCTCCAAACCACTCGTATCTATACAACAATGACTCAATAATATCAAATATTTCTAAAGGAATCAATTACATTGCATAAATTTAGATTTTCCAAATTTTCCTCCAAAAAGTCAAAAATTGACCCTGGGCCTGCTTGGTCAAAACCCGAGGTTCGGACCAAAATCCATTTACCCATTCACCCTCGAGCCCGGATATATAATTGGTTTTGGAATCCGACCTCAAATTGAGGTCTAAATCCCCAAATTTTGAAATCCCTAATTTCTACGCCAAACCCCTAATTCTACCATGAATACTCTAGATTTTAGGTTGAATATTCATGAAATGTAATGGGTAATTGAAACAAAATGGTTTAGAATCACTTACCAACATTTTGGGGAAAACAATATCTCATAAAAATTGCCTCTAGCCCGTTTGGTTTTTGAAAAGTTGAAGAAAAGGATTGAGTCCCATTTTGGGACTGTTTTATGCACTGGGCGACAGTGTTCATCGCGTTCACGAGGACACTGTCGCGTTCGCGAAGAGCAAAGCTTGCCAAGATTATGCGTTCACAAGACTCCTATCGTGTTCCCGAAGGTTACGCCCCCTAGCGTTCGCATTCGTGATTCCTTGCTCGCGTTCGCGATGATAAGTTACTGACCCCTCCCCCAGGTCCCAAATGCTACGTGTTCATGATGAGCTGGTCGCGTTCGAGAAGGGTAAATCCCCCATCACTTCGCGTTTGCGACCAATCATTCGTATTCGCAAACAAGAAAATTCACCCCGACCAGCTTACCCTTCGCGTTAGTACCTTCGCGAACGCGAAGAAGAAAACACCTGAACAACTGTTGCAGCAAAAATACCTGATTTTCCTAAGTTCAAACATCCCGTAGCCTATCCGAAACTCCCCGAGCCCTCAGAGCTCCAAACTAAACATGCACACTGGTCTAAAAACATCATATGAACTTGCTCGCATGATTAAATCCAAATAAGACCTAGAACTACGAATTGAACACCAAATCAAATGAAATTTTGAATAAAGCTTTAAAATTCCTATTTTCACATACGGGTGTCCGAATCACGTTAAACCAACTCCGTTTTGCTCACCAAATTTCACATATGTCATAAATATTATATTGGACCTATACCAGGCTCCAGAACCACAATACGGACCCGATATCATCAACGCCAAATATCAACCAATTCTTAAAAACCATTAAACTTTCAAACTTTTAATTTTCATCAAAAGTTCATAACACGAGCTAGGGACCTCCGAATTTGATTCCGGGCATACGCCCAGGTCCCATATTTCAATACGGACCCACTAGGACCGTCAAAACATGGATCCGGGCCCATTTATTAAAATTGTTGACCGAAGTCAACTCAACTAAAGTTTTTAGGCAAACTGTTTTACTTTTATCAGTTTTTAACATATAATCCTTTCGGGCCAATACCCGAACTGTGCACACAAATCGAGGAGAGTAAAAATGAGATTTTTAGGCTTGAGAGAGCAGAATCGAATTCTAAAACATAAGATGACGTTTTGGGTCATCACATTTTGATACAAACAATGGTTTGATCACGAGGCCGCGGCAAAACTGCCAAAGGTAGAGGAGACTCTTCTTGGGATTGAGGCAGAGGTTCCTTGCCCCTCAGTGTGCCCAAGACTATTTGCAAGAAGGCCACAACAGGCAGAGGGAGAGGTGCAGACCTCTCCGAGTTGAGTTCTTATGCCCCATCTTGGGAGGCTTCTAAGGGAAACTCTGTGTCTATTCAGGAGGAAGAGACAATTGCACAATCTAGGTGACATAGTCGATCTATGCCTTTGGATGTGCCTTTATCATCTCACAGCACTTCCCAGGTTTAGGAAAGTGATAGCCAGGCATCCGAGCTAGCTGCTCAAGTGCATGGTCTGCAGGATATTACAAATGATGCAAAAAGGGGAAAAGGTACATCTACTGGGTTGAGCCGAAAAAGAAGAAGGAAGCTTGGGAAAACAGATTTGTGAGTTTGGCTACTTTTATCGATTTTTGGATGTTGTGGCCGGTGAGATCATTAATACATGAGAGGCAATTTCTGTTTAGGGATCTTGATAGATACAACCCTGTAGTTTTGGAGCAGTGTAGGACAAGAAAGGGATGAATGTTGTTTACTGAGAAGGTCGTGGATGTCAAGGAGCACCTTGTCCACTAGTTCTATGCCAACATTTCACACATTCGCAAGGGGACAAAGGTGACCAAGGTACATAACCTTAAGGTGAAGTTTTATCACTACACGCTGAACGCGTACTTGGGATTTGAGGACCTGGAGCCAAAGGTGTACCTATAGAAGTTGGCCTTGAGAGAAGAGGTCCGGCCATGGCTTGCTGAGATCTAAGCACTGGGACCACCTCCACCATGGATTACTGCTTGGGAATCCATTCAGCGAAGTACATTGAGCTTTGAGGCAAAAAGTTGGTAGACCTTTGTGTGTAGCAGGCTTGACCCGTGCCAGAATGAGTAAAACTTGGTTGTTCCACATGCGGTTCTAGTGGCTTTTATGATGGTCGTGTGCCCGATCAATGTGGGTGCTCTAATGTCGGCCAACATCTCTTTGGTAGTGCGAAAGACTAACACGGCTTACCCCTACCCCAGTACCTTTACAGAGAACCTCACAAATGCAAAGGTTGAGGCAAAGCCATTTGATACAAAGGTAAAGCCCAAGAAGCCATTTGAGTGGTATTCGTTGCAGGATCAGACTAACCCAAAGAAGAGTGCTCAGCCTTCTACAACTACAGGCCAACCAGATGAGCCGATAGTGGTGGTTTCTAACATAGATGATATTCCATCTACATTAGCTGAGCCCTCAACCAGTGCAGCAGTTATGACTCCGCCTCCATATTTGGCTCTGTCCACAGCTTTTTCCATAGCTCCTAGGGCAGTCCCTACTCCGATTTTGAGGCTGGTGCCCGTGCTTATAGGTCCACTTTCTGCTTTACGAGTCTCCCATAAATATCTAGTACTGTTGCAGTGCAGGAATCGACACAGGTACCGCAGGATTCTACTGAGCTTGATGAGAAGCTGGGAAAGATTCTAGATAATCAGAAGGTGATCTTGGACACTCTGGTATATCATGTTCAGTTATTGAGGGCTTGACCAAGTAGGTCAAGAAGATGAGGAAGTGTCAAGTTTAGGTGACCCGGCTAGCTACAACCGGGGATTTACTATTTGATAAGTTTCTTGACCCAGACCAGTCCACCCCAGATCCATCAGCACAGGTTTCTCCAGCTGGACAATCTGAGGAGTCATGCCTTGCTGCTGACACTGCTGACGTAGTGTGTGTAATGTTTGCCACTCCCATATATGATGATGATGTTATACAGTTGGCTGAGTCCACAAGGGTTGATGCTGCTAGGGACACTAAGATGTCCAAGGCTGCTTAGGAAGTTTCTTTGCCCTCTCTTCTTTGCTGAGTCAACCTTTTATTGATCTAAATATTAAGTGCCAACTCTTGAAGTAATCTTGGCAAATGGAAGGTGGAGGAGGAAGAGTTTGGAGTCCACCATGATCTGCATGATAGAGAAAGAGTCCTTGATGAGTGCAGTAAATTCTTAAGCTCAAGTATCACATTAGAGCTATATGTGCATAAAATGTGATTTGTCACCTTGTTGAAAATGCATGAGTATTATGGGTATGCATGAGTATGAATGGCTTGCCATTGACTCTTTGAAATTACCTTTAACTTTGAGGAGGTGGTAACTAATCTATTTTCTTCAGGACAAGCAAAGACATAAGTTTGGGGGAGTTGATAAGTGTTGATTTTAACCACTTATTAGTACCTTCTTAGTTTTAGTCCACAAGTGTTGATTTTTGCTCCCAAAACTAATGAAATTGTGCAAATTGTAGGCATGTTTGAGAATTGGACCTCAACGAAGAAATCTAACTCAAAAAGGTGTGTTCCAGATCATAAAGCAAGAAGGAGTCCAGCAGGCCAAAAGTGCAGTCCGCAGAAGGAATTCTACGGCCACAGAAGAAAGTACAGACCATAGAATTACCGCTGCAGCCGCAGATCTGGTACCTGAAGCTTAGAGTATATTTGGAAGAGTACAGACTGCACACAATATGTAGGGCCGCACAATATGGTCGCACTGACAAGAACTCAAAAAGTTTATAAAATATGCAAAACGACCAAGTGTGAAGCCTTGTCAAAAGTGCAGTTGCAGAAGGAAAAGTGCGACCGCAAAAACTGAAGTGCAGCCGCATACTGAATTGTGTGGTTGCAGAAGTCCTGCACCTACAGAGGTAAGAAAAATGCAGACCACACATGTGTGCAGCCACAGAACCTCCCGAAGGACATTTTTGTTAGCAAAATTTGCTCCATTATAAATAGATGGGAAAAACTTAGTGTTGTAGCTGTCATACTTTACTACTTTGTGTAATTAGTGACCAATTAAGGTGAAGAAATATTAGTTTTATCAATTTAATTTTGTTTTATTGCTTTAGTTAGTTCTTCTTCTTTGTTTTCTTCAATTTCTATCACGAGTGGCTATATTTTCTCTAGGGTTGTGACCCAGCCGTAGTGTGTAAACCATATAGGTGACTAATCTAATGGTTGTTTATGATTTGGTATTTATTATTTAGACTTGTTCATGCATTATTTAGACTTCCAGCCCGATTTGACTTTGTTCTTACTTGAGAAAGAGGGACTTAGTCTAGAAAACTTGGCTAACAAGAAATTGGGCTAGTTAGGGTTTTGGCTAGGCTAAAAAAGCGTTTGAACTATAGATAGGGAAAACCCTACTTGAGCACATATCAACTATTTGAATTGATACCCAGTTGGGTTTGAGAAAGCCAATTTGGGCAAAATATCTCTATATTCGAGAGGTACTGAGTGGGTAATTCTTATTTGAGAGTTATAATGCACCCCGGTCACTAAAACAAGCATTAACATGATTTACTCACTTGGCTAACACCTAGGTGAAGATTACATCCCTAGGCCTTTTACTCGTTTTCTAGTCTCTTTTCCTTAGTTAATCATTGCTAGGGTCAATTTTAGAAGTAGAAAACAAAATCCCTTATTTGGAAGAGCAATTGAGATTTTTCATTTACGCTCATCAAGTGTACAACCTAACACCTATATTTAACTTTCTGTGGAAATCGACCCCAACTTTTGTTGGGTACTATTCTTCCAATGAACGTTTTCACTCACTATTGTGTGCGCATTGGGTGTGGATCTATTTTTTGCGCAGTTGCCGGGGAGTTTTATGGTGTTAGCTGTATAATTTAGTGTGTTCTTGAAATATCTTCTTTCCCTTCCGTGTTACTAACTTGTTGAAGAAATCATAGGTACAAACATTGCGAACCATGAGCTCAGATATATGCCATTGGGGGACTTGGACGGTGAGGAGGAACAACTGGATGAGGTACCTCAAGTGCCACAATAGAATCGGCGAGGCCGATTTCCCCGAGAAAACGTGCCTATACCACCCCCATCTCCACCACCTCAACCACAAATGGCACAACACTAGATTTTGCCCAATGAAGGTTATGCTAGTGCAATATTTGCCCCTCATATTAGGGTGGGCGACTTTCAAATTACCAATGTGATGCTCACTTTGCTAGAGCAAAGAGGCTTTTTCACCGGTGCGCCAAGTCAAAATGATTATAAACATTTGAAGGGCTTCATGGATACGTGTTGGGGGAGCAAGCAAACTAATGTTTCCGAGGATGCTTTGAGGCTAAGGCTTTTTCCCTTCTCTCTACGTGATAAAGCTTTATATTGGTTGGAATGTTTACTAAATCATTCAATACATACTTGGGATGAGTTGGAAAATAATTTTATTGCTAAGTTTTTCTCTCCCGGGCATATGGCTACTTTTAGGGATGTAATATTGGCTTTCAAGCAAGATCCAAATGAACCTTTGCATGAGATTTGGGAGAGGTATCGGATAATGGTGAAGCAGTGCCCGAAAAATAATATGACCGACAATATGATCCAGAAAATTTTCTACCATGGTATCAATACTACGAGCCAATGTATGGTAAATTAATTGGCTGGTGGTAGCTTTATGACAACACCTTATGCAGAGGTATGTGAGATTCTTGATGACATGGTGGAAACATTATCGGCTTGGAAATCCCGAGCTAATGTTACACAAGGTGATCCCAACATAATGCACCTCCACAAAGAGTTGCAAGGCCATGGGTAATCCATTGCCGAATTAACAACAACCATGACTCAATTAGAAAAGGCCCAACTTAATCAAGCGCAATATCCTAAGAAAGTGCATGCTATGGAGGGAGTAAATGTATTAGTGAACAAGAAGAGGACCAAGGGTCCACAAATGCACACCCGAGTGGAGAATTATGTGCAAGATGATGGTGATTTTTATCAAGATGATTCTTATCATGAGAAAGAAGAGGAAGTTCAATATGTGAATAATTTTCAAGGGCAACGAAACAACTTCAACGGCTCTAATCAACAACAATGGAAACCACAAAATAACCAAAGCGATTAGAGTTATAATAATCAAGGCAATTGGCATAATAACAACAGTCAAGAAAATTGGAGTTGAAACACTAAAGGAAATTGGGGAGGTAACAATCAAGGTGGTTGGGGAACCAATCAAGGCAATCAGGGGTTGGGTTTTCAAAGGCACCCAATGTATCAACAACCGAGCAACCCACCTCCTTATCCTTCCCATGGTTCAAGTTCATCAAACAATGAGATGGGTCATATTGAGAATATGTTTAAGCAAATGATGGAAAAGAATGCTGATTCGGATGACCAACTTGCCTCACACAGTACACTAATGCGTAATCTAAAAGTTCAAATGGGGCAAATCTCTCAAGCTCTATGTTTTTGTCCAACGGGTGCACCACAAAGTGACACGGCGTAGTTTAGACAAACTTGGTTCAAAATCAATTAGGACTTAAATGGTTGTAGTTTAGGATTTTGGTTAAGGTAGGGCACAATTTGGTTAGAGTGACTCAAAACCTCCCTAAGCATTACAATGTTTCAATAGTCAAAGTACACTTCCTTCAGACATTTTTCCACCTTTTCTTCATTTTTCATTTCATCACCTAGTCTTCCATTTATTAATGATTCCTTATTTTTCCTTCCTTTTTCTTCTTTCTTATTTATTTTTTTTCTCAAACATCAAGGAAGGTTCCGCTATTTGTTTTATTACCTTTCACTTTTTAAGCAACTTCCACATCACAACCTTTCCAACCTTCATCCCAAACATAGGCTTTTAGACTATGTTTACACTTTCAAAGTACTTAGGAAGGTAAGACACAAAAGGATAGATCACTAAAGAACGAAGGGTTAAAGCTTGTAACATGGTTTCCAAAGAAAATGTTTAAAGGCTCAAAAGGGGTTGCCTAGAGAAAATATGCAAAGGTAGGAAATTTAAGGCATAATGACGGTCCAAGGAAGGCCTACCATCATTTTTCAAACCAAGTTTGTCTAGGATTTAACCTTAAAGAACATTCCGGGAAAGTTCTAGACTATAAATAATGCAAAAGAACTCACAATAAATCTCACCACACATGGAACATGAAAACTCGAGTAGAATTCAAATCCAAAATCCAATTGAAACCAATAAACCCAAAGAAGTCACATATAGCCTAAGAGACAATTTAATGAATCAAAGAGCCAAAAATGAAGTCTAGAAGTCAGGACAATGATCTTTACTTGAATCATTTTTCTTTTTCAATGATCAAGAATTCATATGCCGAGGTTTAAATCATGTTGGTACCAAGAAAGCCACAAATTGGCTAATGGGCAAAAACCCCAACTCAAACCACTTATGCTTCCTAAATTAACAAAAACTATATCTAAACTATAGGACTAATTCCCTTAAGAAAGTCACCTAGTTATCCGTCATGGGGAAAAATCGACACAATAATTTACCAAAACTTACCCGGTTAAAAAAGAAATTTGGCATCCTCGGAAAAAGAACTGTGGTACAATGAAAACCAAGGATATTTCCAACAAAAAATAAACATTCTTTTTATTAAAAAAAAACAAGAAGCTAATAAACATCAAGTCAATAAAACATACTATATATAAAAACAAAAATTCAAGAAACTGGTAAACATACAAATTTAACCCATCACATGGAAATAAAATATCAATCTACCATATGAACAATTATATAAGTAGCCACCCCATCTAGAAATGCTGCATTGTCCTCAATGCAACTAAACAAAAAAGAGTAAAATGGTGAAAAGTACTCCCTAAATATTGCATCAAGTGCTCTCCTCGCTGTCGGACTTAGTCGCATCCTCCACTTCTTCCTCTTTCCCGGACCAATGAACTGGGCATCATCATCATCTTCCGGCTCGATCTATGACACTGAATCTTGAGGCTTTAGACCTTTCCATAGCCCCTTCACACCCTTCCACATGCGGGTGAAGAATTTATCTCCTTTCTTTTTACTCTTCTTTATCCTAGCTTATTAAGGTGACCCCCCTGCTTCTTCTGATCATCAAGATACTTTTGAAATGCTTTCTTTGAAATGCATACGGAGGGTCCCTCAGATGTATCCACAGGTCCCTATGGAAGGCCAGCTACTAGGTGGCAAATCTGCCGCATTTTCTCGGAAAGCATAGCAAATGGTCCTCCTGTAGAAGATGATGGCTGGCTACCCTGGTCGTTCTGAGAAGAAGATCCCAACTTTCTCTTTTTTTCTTTTCACGGTGCTTTGCTCTCCTCTTTTCTTCAATGGAGCAATAGGCTTTCCCGGATCTATCTAGTTATCTTCCGGATCCTCCTCAACACCTGCAAGATGGCAACGATGCCAATTTTGATGACATTCAAATCCACTACTAAAAATTAAATGGACATGGTCGCATGCAATATAATTTACCCAACTATGAGTCAGGGTCGAATCCCATAGAGAACAATAGGTAGGCGATTAGGCGTGTAAGAGAATTATCACTTATTATGCTAAGCCAAACACTTAGAAAGGTTTTGAGAAAATATTTATAACTAATTGATAAAATATAAACTAACCTAGAAAGCAAGTAAAATGATCAATGGCTATAAGCATGGATGCGATGGGAATTACACTCAAATAACGATTCAACGTATTTCACGATTTTACAAATATGAACGAGTTTATATTAATTAGCCTCGGGTAATAATTCTATATTAGCTTCTTCCAAAGACTAACAAGACTTCCTAATTGAATTATCCCTAAAACAATTAAGAGATTAAGCACACCCGAATATGGATACAAGTAGTTCAATCCTATCTTTAGGTAGAATCAATAAAGTAAGGGCTAACACCTCAAGTTCTTGTTAATTAATCTTTTCCAACCCCAAATTAGCTTTCCCAAAATTAATTCGAAGTGAATGTGCGGGTCCTAGGGTTAGCTATACCCTTTGTAAATATTAAAGAACAAGAATAATTAAAGAAACAATAATTCACTGCAATATAAATAAAAATCGTTCAATACATAAGAACAACAAGATATTTAATCCACACTTTAAATATGAATATTCCCATAAACAAGGTTCAAGTGTTGGAAAAAATATTACACACTTAGATATTAAATACAAATTAAGGTAATGAAGAAATGAATATAAATGAGTAAGAAATTCTCAACAAAAGCTTCCAATTTTCAAGACCCAAGTGTGTGTACAATAAACCTAGCTCCAAAACTTGTGTTCTTTAGTCAAGAGACTGAAAACAAAGCCAAAGATCTGCCAAAGATGTGTTTCTAATAAGCTAGGTCGTGTATTAAAGGGTTTGGGGCCAAAATTGTGAAAATACAGAAGTGCCCAGAACTGAAGTGCGATAATCGCATTTGTGAAATGAGGATCGCAATTGCGAATAATGGCATTACTATTGACATCACATTTGCGGTCTCAAAGTTTGCATTTGCGAATTAAAGCATTGTGCACATGGTTTTTCATTTGCGAAGGTTGACTTGTCTGGTTGACTTGCATTTGTGATTCCTCCATCGCAATTGCGACTTTTGCTTGTCATGCCCCAAACCTGGGGGCGAGACCGGCACCAGGTACCTCACTTAACCTAGCGTACCAACTTGCTATTGCGGGACTCTAAAATTACAATGTCATACTCTGGCCATAGGGCCACGTTGCAAGATAATTTGTGAAACAAAATATAAAACTGAATGGAAAATAGCTCTGACTGAACATCAATATAAATATGGGTCGACAAAGCCGTCATAACACTGCTACAACTGGCAAACCAACAAAAATATACATATAAAGCCTACAAGCCCAACATACTGCACTTACTGACAGGATATGTCTACAAGCCTATACTGATGAATGTACTGTGGTCGGAATAGGGCCCCGACCTACCCATAATATATACACAATATGTACTCAAAAACCTAGACTCGGCAACTCTGAAGGATGTGGAGCTTACCGATCAAGCTAATCATGGACAGCACATACGGAGGAGGTGTACCAGTATGTCTATCCAAACCTGCATGCATGAAATGCACTGTCCCCGGGAATGGGACGTCAGTACGAAATAATGTACCGAGTATGTAAGGCAATAGAATAACTAAAAGCTGAAACTAAAGTGATAATATATTAGCTGAATATTACTGGGAGTCAAAGATGATCTGGAGATATACTTACCTGCTGATACTGACTCAACTCTCTCAATATAGTAAGTAAAATAGATGTCTAGCCATATAAGGCTCGAAACGTGTAACTGTTCGGCCATAGTTGGCTCCCTTATAGGCGCTCGACCACACTAGGCTCTGTCTATCAGCCATTCTGGGCTCGCTCATAGGAACTCGGCCACAGTAGGCTCGGTATATAATGTACCATCTGATCAGAGGTAGCCCAATAAGGGCCTGCCCACCAATTATAGATGGGTGGTCGTGAAAATATTATAATTATGTCTATATATAGACCCTATACCCTCTTGACTGAAAGAAGATAATACATAACTGAATAGAAAGTCCCAAAAAGGGAGAATGTTGTAACTTCTGAGACTAGGATAATGTGAACAAAATTCAGGATTATGAATTTCTCTTTATGTCTCGTTATCAAACAGATGTAGTTACGAGATCATGCCAAAATGAAGGAAAGGTTTAGTATTAACATACCTTATCACTATCTTTCTAATAACCACGTTGAAATATTCTATTCACACCTTAAGCTACAACAACAATAATAATACTATCACTAATTTAGGAAAGGTACAACTATCGCATAACGAACAAAGGCATATTTTATATTAAAACGGGCAGCATCTCCCCTATGATCTTTACTTTCTCCAAATTCAATATAGCACCAACAAGACAAGAACACAATAATAAAAATATATATACATTATTTTCCAACCTTATATACACCACAAAATACTACAAAACAGCCCAACACACCCAATCTCTTCATACACAAACCGACCACCGTAGTAGTGTGAAATAGCCAAAACATGTTATGGAGAACAACAAGACCACCAACCTGAATTTATGTGGTGTTTATCCACACCCTTTCTCCTCCAAAACACCCTAAAATAGTAGCAAAACACGCAATCCAATAGAAACACAAAACAATCCACTACAAGTTGAATAACTCGAACTTACGGCTTCCGATCACCGTCCCGTGAGTTCTTACAAATATAGAACGACTTACCATACATTTACAGCAGAAAAATGTATTAAATAGAGAAGTAAACTTAAATTATTTGTTGAATAACTCAGCTCCTATCTTGGTTCTTCAAACTCTAGGTTTTTCCTCGAACTAGAACTTGGAAAGAAGAGAAAACCAATTAGGGTTTGTGTGCAATTATTTGGAGGATGTTGGCAGAGGTTTAGATCTGGTTATTGTGCCCTATTATCAGTGTATTATATGAAGAAAATAGTCCTTTAAAATTTATTTTTGGATGACTCGAACTGGCCCTTTTTTGGACATATATAATCCTCTCATTTAAGCAAGTAGGTGACACACCTACTTGTCACCTAGCAGTCTGCGCAGTCTTGCAAAAACACATATATCTCTCTGCTCTGATGTCATATTGACAAACGGTTTAATGAATTAGAAATTAAACTCATAGATATTCAATTGTATGGGTATAACACCCCGTAACGCTAAGTATATATGGAGAAAATCGCAGTTACATTTAACCATATTTCAGTAAAACTTATGAACGTAACATGTGATGACTTTCATCGACTTTTGTTCCACAACTCGCTTGACCTCACAATTAACACATGAATATCATAAAACTAAAATAAATCATAACATAACCCTCTTATCATGTTAAGAACCCCAGTCTCACTCCAAAGGTACGGGTTACAACAATCCCAACTTGTCGACTTTCAACGAACCATTATTTTCTTCAATTCCTTTAGCTTTTGAACCTTCCAACCCTCTTTTTACTTGTTGTTCATGATCTTCAATATTTGTAACCTCCGAGGTAGAATGATAAGTTACTTTATATAATTTCAAAGATGATCTCATATTTGGTCTTACATTAGTTTGTTTACGACACACTTCTACGTACAAAAATATGGGGTGTATCATCATTCCCCCACTTAGGAACATTCGTTCTTGAATGTTTACTTTTAGAGACGTGGGAAAATTTTCTAGCGTCTCCTATGTGCACTAGACTAAAACCAACCTTCATGCAACCAGAAAATACACTCTACATGCCACACATGGCCAATGTCTATAAATAGCAACATTTGGCCTCACACGACCATCAATCATAAATACTAAAAGTAAAAAATAAGATCTTGACCTACGGGCCTGAATAGATTTGTGTTGAAGTATCCCATCTCGAGCCATATCTTCAGTTTGAAATAGGTGGGGATATTTAGACATCATTTCTTCCTCCGCTTCTCATGTCATTCCATAAAACTTTCACATGGGCTACGTCCTTATTTCGTAGCTTGCGCATTTGTCGATCTAGGATGGCAAATGGATCTTCCTCCTACGATTAGTTCTTCATCATCTGTACATCATCAGTGGGCACTACTCGGGTAGGATCACCAATGCACTTCCATAGCATAGATACGTGAAAAATCGGATGGATAAACTATAATTCTGAGGGCAGGTCTAGCTCATATGGTACTCGGCCCACTTTTTCATTAATCCTATAAGTCCCAATATACCGTGGGCTAAGGTTGCCTTTCTTGCCAAACCTCATCACGCCCTTCATAGGCGACACCTTTATGAACACCCAGTCGTCAAACCCCAAAATCTAAGTCTCGTCTCCGCACGTCAGAATATGACTTCTGACAACTCTAAGTTGTCAACAGTCGCCCCTGGATAAGCTTTACTTTCTCTATGGCCTACTGAACCAAGTGTGGTCCAGGTAACCCAGATTCTCCAACATCAAACCACTATATAGGAGATCTGCACTTACGCCCATACAAATCCTTGTACGTAGCCATCTCGATACTGAAGTGGTAACTGTTATTATATGCAAACTCGATAAGAGGTAGATGTTCATCCCAACTTCTTTTAAAATCCAACACACAAGCTCGTAACATATCTTCGAGTGTCTGAATTGTGCTCTCGGCTTGTCCATCAGTCTGTGGATGAAAAGTTGTGTTGAGATTCAACTGAGTCCCTAGACCTCTCTAAAATGACCTCCAAAAATGTGTTGTAAGCTGGGCCCCACGGTCAGATATAATAGATACTGGCACTCCATGAAGACACACTATCTTCTTAATATATAACTTTGCATAATCTTCGGCTGTATATGTAGCTCTGACTAGTAGGAAATGGGATGATTTCGTGAGCCTATCGACTATCACCCATATAAAATCGAACATACGATGAGAATGAGGTAAACACGTGATGAAGTCCATGTTTATCGCATCCCATTACCACGTTAGGGTCTCTATAGTCTGCATTAGACCTCTGGGATTTTGGTGCTCTACCTTCACCTATTGGAAACTAGGACACTGGGAGACAAACTCAGCAATGTTATTCTTCATATCGTTCCACCAGTACACATCCTTAATGTCATGATAAATCTTCGTCGACCCAGGATGAATAGAGTACCACGAATAATGTGCTTCTGACATGATCCTTTCTCGTAGCCCTGCTACATCTGGAACACACAGACGACCCCTGTATCTGAGAACCCCATATCCGTTAAGATCTAACAACGACTTCTTTTGCTATGGATTTCACTCTCTCAACTCGACCAACTCTGGGTCGTCGTACTGCCTTTTCCTTGACTTCAGCTATAAGAGATGATTTTACAATATTTTTGAGTACAACTCCACTATCGTCTAAATCTACTAACCGAACCCCTAAACAAGCCAGTTGATGAAGCTCTCTAGTTAGTTCTCTTTTCTCAGCCTCAACATGTGCTAAGCTATCCATAGATCGGCAACTTAAGGCATCTTCTACAAAATTAGCTTTCTCTGGATGGTAGAGAAAGTTAACATCGTAATATTTCAATAATTCTATCCATCGCCTCTGTTGTAAATTCATTTTGTTTGCTTGAAGATATGTTGCAGACTTTTATTATCTATAAATAATACACATCAACATCATATAAATAATGCTGCCATATATTAAGTGCATGGAAAACCGCATCTAACTCAAGGTCGTGGGTCAGATAATTCCCCTCATTCTTCCTCCATTGCCTTGAAGCGTACGCAATTACCTTCCCATGTTACATCAGGACATATCCTAACCCGATACTTGAGGCATCACAATACATGACATAACCCTGTGGACCCTCTGGAAGTGTTAGAACTAGCGATGAGGTCAACTTGTTTGTAAGCTCTTGGAAACTCTGCTCGCAAGCCTCTGTCCACTGAAACTTAGCCGCTTTCTAAGTTAGCTTCGTCAATGGTGCCGAAAAGGAAGAAAACCCCTCTACAAACCTCCGGTAGTATCTTTCTATGCCTAGAAAGTTTTGAACCTCTATCGGAGTGGTAGGTCTAGGCCAGGATTTTACGGCCTCAATCTTCAGAGTGTCTACCTTTATACCTTCATCGGGTACAATATACCCCAAGAATGCTACAAACCTCGACCAGAACTCACATTTAGAAAACATAGCGTACAACTTACGATCACAGAGGGTTTGGAGTACCGCGCGCAGGTGGTCCGCATGCTCCTCCCCTGAACGTGAATAAACTAGAATAACATCAACAAATACTATCACGAACAAATCTAAAAATGGCCATAATAGGCTATTCATCAAGTCCATAAATACGGTGGGTGCATTTGTCAACTCGAAGGACATGACAAAGAACTCAACGTGGTCATATCGGTTCCTGAAGACTGTCTTCGGAATATCTTTTTCTCGAACTCTGACCTGGTGGTACCCCGACCTCAAATCTATCTTTGAAACGTATCTAGCCCACTGCAACTGATCAAACAAGTCATCGATCCTTGGAAGTGAATACTTATTCTTAATAGTTACCTTGTTCAGCTGCCTATAATCAATACACATACTCAGCAAGCTGTCTTTATTGCGCACAAACAGTACCGATGCACCCCAAGGTGAGGTACTGGCCGTGATGAAACCATTCTCCAACAAATCTTTTAACTGCTCCTTCAACTCCTTCAATTTGGTAGGTGCCATTCTATATGGAGGGATGGATATTGGTTGATTTCTCGGAAGCAAATCGATGTTAAAATAAATTACTCACTTTAGAGGAATATCTATATGCTCATCTGGAAACACATATGCATACTCTCTGACTACCGGAATAGACTAAAGTGTAGGTATCTCAGCATCTGCATCTCTAACTCGCATAATATGATAAATGCACCTTTTTGCAATCATCTTCCTCGTCTTTATATAGCAAATAAACCTACCTATGGTTATCGTTGTATTACTTACCAATTCAAGGATTGGCTCACTTGAAAAATGAAATATGGTTTCCTGTGCTTGACAATCAACTGTGGCATAAAAAGCTGACAACCAGTACATACCCATGATAGCATCAAAATCCATCATCTCTATCTTAACTAGGTCAGATGAGGTCTTACGACTACAAACTATCACCGTACAACTGTGGTAAACCCGTCTACCAATAATCGGTTCTCCCCATGAAATGATCAGTCAGTATTTCAGGCACTATACCAAACCTCCCCACGACAAACGGGAAATGTACAATAAAGTAGATCATGGGTCTATCAAGGCATAAGCATCATGAGATCAAATGGTCAATATACCTGTCAGAATGTCTGGTGAAGACTCCTGGTCCTGTCGACCCACTAAAGCATAGATATGATTCTGATTACCACCTGAACTGGAACCTCTATCAGCAAAAGACTAAGACTCACGCCCTGAATGATGCACAAACATAAATGATCATGTTGTTGAACTCGTTGGTTGTGTCGTACCCCCAAAATCTCTATTTGAGCAATATCGCATCATATGCCCCGGACGCCCACATATATAACAAGCATCAGAACCTGCTCGGCATTGGCCCAAGTGTCCTCTACCACAAATGTCATAACACGGCAAAAATAACCATGTCTTTCTTAATCCTCGCTGTCACTGCAAACTCGATGCTTGTGACCTCTCACCTAGTCTTGACTGAGCATAGCGGTCATACCTCTAACCTTGTAACTGAGGTGGTGGAGGCCTAGGTGGATTTCTGAAGTACTGGGGCCTATAACTACCCTGAGACTACTCCTGAGACCTGGAAAATCTCATTCTCTTTTGATGCCCTTGCTCACTCCTCTCCGTACCCTGCTACCGACGCCTGCCCCTTTCTATATTCTGGGTGAATACCTGAATCTGGGAGATATCCATACTATCATGCAATGCAGTAGTGGCACATGCCTCAATCAACTCTAGGGCCACCCCTACTATCAATTTGTGGATCAAGTCCCGTATAGTAGCAATCGTGGATTGAGCATATCTGGCCAATGAGTCAAAATAGAGACTATACTTTCGAACACTCATATTTCCCTGCTTGAGGGCTAGAAAATGATCGACTCGAGCCTGTCGGATCTCCGCGGTATGTACTGGTCAAGGAAGGCATCAGAAAAATTCTCCCAAATAGCTGGAAGTGCATTACGTCCCCAGGATCTCTCCTATCCCTCGTACCAAATTATGGTTATATCTCAGAGTCGAAAAGTTGCTAGCTCAACTGCCTCTTTTTCTGTGGCATGCATAACCCAAAAGATCCTGTGAAGCTGATCTATGAAATCATATGGGTCCTCCCACTGATCTGTACCCGTGAACTCTGGGGGACTCAAAGCAATAAACTCTCGGACCCTTGAACTCCTAGACCCCTCAGAATACCCTACACTAGCTGATGCCCTAGCCTGTTGCTAGGTAGCTGCCAACTATGTCAACCAATACACCATACTCCTCAAGTCCTTATCTGATGGAAGTGGAGAGGGAACTGGATGTGTGGTATCCCTAGGAATATCCTTAGGTGGAGTAGGAGCCTGTAATGGCTGAGTAGGGATCTCGCCCTAGGCCTCCGACTGGGCCCCATCTATAAGGGGTACCCTGCTGGTCCCCTCACCCACTGATGTATCTCTCCTCTGACTAGTCGTAATCTTCCTAGTTACCGTCACCTCTATACGCAAGCACCAATACATAAGTTTAACTCAAATTTCCTATAACTCAGTTCTGCAGCACAATTTAGATTTTAAAGAAGGGTAACCAACTCCTAAATGCCTTGTAGTTCCCTTCTTATAAAATGTGGTGCATAACACATATATAAACAAGACCATACTAGACACGACTTGTAGACTCCCTAGGACAGAACTGCTCTGAAACCAAGTTTGTCATACCCCAAACTTGGGGGGGAAGAGCCGGCACCCCGTGCCTCACGTAACCTAGCGTACCAACTTGCGACTGAGGGACTCTGAAGATACGGTGTCATACTTTTGCTATAGGGCCATGTTTCAAGATAATTTACGAAATAAAATATAAAACTGTACGAAAACTAGCTCTAACTGAACATTAATATAAAGCTGGGTCGACAAGGCCATCATAACTGCTACAGCTGATAAACCAACAAAAATATACATACAAGGCCTACAAGCCCAACATACTGAACTAACTGACTGGATATGTCTACAAGCCTCTACTGATGGATGTACTGTGGTCGGAATAGGGCCCTGACCTATGCATAATATATACATAATATGTACTCAAACCCTAGACCCGGCAACTCCGAAGGACATGGAGCTTACCGATCAAGCTGATCACGGACAGAACCTATGGAGGAGGTTTACCAGTCTATCTCTCCATACCTGCATGCATGAAATACAGTATCCCCGAGAATGGGACGTCAATATGAAATAATGTACCGAGTATATAGGGAAATAGAATAACTAAAAGCTGAAACTAAACTGATAATATAATAACTTATAGCAACTGGGAGTCAAAGATGATCAGGAGATATACTTACATGCTGGTACTGACTCAACTCTCTCAATATAGTAAGTAAAATAGTTGCCCGACCCTATAAGGATCAGAACGTGTAACTGCTCGGCCATAGTAGGCTCACTCATAGGTTCTCGGCGATACTAGGCTCGGTATTTTGGCCATACTAGGCTCTCTCATAGTCGCTCGGCCACAGTAGGCGCGGTATATATCGTACCATCTGATTAGAGTTTGCTCAATTGGGGCCTGCCCACTGATTATAGCTTGGTGGTAGTGAAAATACTGTAATACTGTATATGTATAATCCCTATACCCTTTTGACTAAAAGAAGACAATATTTAACTGAATAGAAAGTGCCAAAAATGGAGAAGACTATAAATTGTGAGTTGAAAAGTTTAGCCTTAACATGTAATTACAAGATCGTTATCAAACACATGTAATTACAAGATCATATCAAAATGAAGGAAAGGTTTAGCCTTAACATATCTTATCAAAATATTTCCAATAACCACGTTGAACTCGCCTTTTCTCACCTTAATCTACAACAATGATAATAATACTATTATTAAGTTACGAAAGGTACAACTATCGCATAACAAATGATAGGCTTATTTTATATTAATACGGCAGCATCCCCCCTTTGATCTTCACTTCCTCCAAATTCAAGATAACACCGAAAACACAATAAAAAAACAATAACAACATATATACATTATTTTCCAACCCTATATACACCACAAAATACGACCAAAGAGCCTAACACACCCCAATCTTTTCATACACAGAACGACCCCCGTAGTAGTGTCAAATAGCCCAAAAATGTTATGACGAACAACCAAACCACCACCCTACATTTATGTGGTCTTTATCCACACCCTTTCTCCTCCAAAAGTCCTTAAAACAGTAGCAAAACACGCAATTCAATAGCAACACAAAACAGTCCACTACAAGTTGAATAACTCGAACTCACGGCTTCCGATTACCGTCCCGTGAGTTCTTACAAATATATAACGACTTCCCATACATTTATAGCAGGAAAAATGGATTAAATAGAGCAGAAAACTTACCTTATTTGTTGAATAACTCATATCCTATCTTGGTTCTTCAAACTCTAGGTTTTTCCTCCAACTAGAACTTGAAAATGGGAGAAAATCAATTAGGGTTTGTGTGCAATTTGTGGAAGGATGTTTGCAGGGGTTTAGGTATGGTCATTGTGCCCTATTATCAGTGTAATATATGAATGAAATAGAAATTTAAAATGTCTCTTTGGACGACCTGAATTGGCCAATTTTTGTACATATATAATCCTCTCATTTAAGAAAGTAGGTGACACACCTACTTGTCACCTACCAGTCTGCGCAGTCTTGCTAAAACGCATATACATCTCTACTCCGATGTCGTATTGATAAACGATTTAATGAATTAGAAAATAGACTCATAGATATTCAATTTTATGGTGGAAGACCCCGTAACTCTAAGTATATTTGGTGACAATTTCGGTTACATTTGACCTAAATTTCAATAAAACTTATGAACGTAACATGTGATGACTTTCATCGACTTTTGTTCCACAACTCGCTTGACCAAACAATTAACACATGACTATCATTAAAATAAAATAAATCATAACATAACCCTCTTATCATCTTAAGAACCCTAGTTTTTTACAAGGCACTTTTACGTACGAAAACAAATAGGGTGTAACATTGCTATCTTTACTGACACTTCGCATTTGCCAAATTGATGTTGCAATTGCGACATCTGAGGCCATTTTCTAGATTTCTTATTTTCAACTTCTTTTTGACTCATTTTCACTTGGTTTCTTCATGATCACTTCTAAATCATATAGAACCTATAAAATAGAAGTAAACGACAATAAACACACAATTTTATCAATCTAACATAGGAAATATCTATGCTTAAAGACGAGATAAGTTGGTAAAGTACCAACTTATCATCCTCCAACTCCCTACCCTCGAATACTTTCCAAGAAAAATGGTGAGAATCATTTCAAGAAGTTCATTCAGATGATGAAGAGTCTTTCAATTAATGTGCCATTTGTAGAAGCTTTGGAACAAATGGGCGGTTATGCAAAGTTTATGAAAGATCTTGTGATTAAGAAACGGTAAATGAATTTTGAAACTATCAAGGACACTCATCAAGTGAGTGCAATTGTTCATTCCATGGCTCCTAAGTTGGAGGATCGCGGTAATTTCACGATTCCTTAAACAATCGGGAGTGCCGAGTTTTCAAATGCTATTTGTGATCATGGAGCGAGTATCAATTTGATGCCCTCTTCGGTTTTCAAAATTTTCGGAATTGGGAAAACAAGACCCACATCTATGGGTTACAAATGGCTGATCGTACCATGAAGAGGTCGTTGGGTGTGATTGAAGATGTTTTGGTCCGAGTTGAAAAGTTCATTCTTCCGGCGAAATTTGTTATTCTAGATTGTGAAGTTGATTATTAAGTGCCTATCATTCTTGGGAGACGTTTCCTTGCTACGGGTAAGGCTCTGTGATGTGGAAGCTGGAGAACTCACTTTACGGGTTGGTGATGAACAAGTGGTATTCCTTGTGTGTAAGTCTATGCCACAACCAAATAACAATGAGGTGTGTTTTTGTGGATTTTGTGACCAATATTATTGTTGATGATACAAGTGCTACAATAAATATTGGTGATATGGTGTTAGGCGTTTTGCTCAAATTTGATGATGACGAGATGGATGGTTTCATTGAATGTGTGAATTCTTTACAAGGAATGGGGTTGTACAACTATGCACCCCAAAAATTATCTTTGAATCTTGAGAATAGGAAGACTCATCCTACAAAGCCTTCTATTGAAGAGCCACCTAATTTGGAGTTGAAGCCATTACCTCCATACCTTCGGTATGAATTTCATAGCCCTTGTTCTACTTTACCGGTTATTATTTCCCCTTGTTTGACTAACGTGCAGGTTGATTCCACATTGGGCAGTGTTGTAAAAGAGGAAGAAGGCTATTGGGTGGACTTTGGCGGATATTCGGGGTATAAGCCCCGCCTTTTGCATGCATAAGATCAAATTGGAGGATGGTGTTAAACCATCCATTAAACATCAAAGAAGACTCAATGAGGCTATGCAAGAAGTTTTCAAGAAGAAGATTATCAAGTGGTTGAATGTCGGGGTTGTCTACCCCATCATCGATAATTCATGGACCTCTATGGTTCAATGTGTCCCAAATAAAGGGGGAAAGAATGTTGTTACCAATGATAAGAATGAGTTGATTCCTGGAAGAATGGTGGCCGGTTGGAGGATTTGTATGGATTATTGTAAGCTCAACAAAGTTATGAGGAAGGACCACTTTCCACTTCCTTTCTTTGACCAAATTCTAGATAGATTGGCCAACCAAGATTTCTATTGTTTTCTTGATGAGTACCCGTGCTACAACCAAATTCCCATTGCTCTGGAAGATCAAGAGAAAATAGCCTTCACATGTCCCTATGGTACTTTTGCTTTCAAGTGGATGCCTTCTGGTTTGCGCAATGCACCGGCGACTTTTTAACAGTGCATGATGGTTATTTTCACAGACATGGTGGAGGACTACCTTGAAGTTTTCATGCATGACTTCTCGGTGGTTGGGGATTCTTTTGATGATTGTCTTGCAAATTTGGACAAAGTGTTGGCTGGATGTGAAGAGACCAATTTGGTGATCAATTGGGAGAAATGTCATTTCATGGTAGAAGGCATTGTTCTTGTCCGTAAAATCTCAAGGAATAGAATTCCAGTTGACAAGGTGAAGATTGAGGTGATTTCTAAGCTTCCACCCCAAACTTCGGTGAAGGGTGTGCAGAGTTTCCTAGGCCATACGGGTTTCTACCGGAGCTTTGTCAAAGCTTTCTCTAAAGTGGTATACCTATTGTGCAAGCTCAGTGAGAAGGATGCCAAGTGCCATTTCAATGATGATTATATGAGGGCTTTTGAACTATTGAAACTCAAGTTGAAAACTACTCCTATCATTACCGCTTCAAATTGGAGTTTGCCTTTTGAACTAATGAGTGATGCAAGTCACGTAGCGGTTGGGGCTGTTTGAGGCCACGTATTAAAAAATATTTTCGTCTAGTTTCCTATGCTAGTAAGATGGTGAATAGTGCCTATGTCAGTTACACCGTTACAGAGAACGAGTTCCTTGCTATTGTATTTGCGATTGAGACATTCCGCTCGTACTTGATGGGTGCCAAGGTTATTGTCCATACGGATCATGCGGCGCTTCACTGAATTATCAGCAAAAAGGATTCTAAATCTCAGTTGATGAGATGGGTACTCTTGTTGCAAGAATTTGAATTTGATATTTATGATAGGAAAGGTAGTAAAAACCAAGCGGCAGACCACTTGTCTCGTTTGGAGAAGGAGGGAGGCCACATTATCGCCTTGAAATCAATGACTCCTTCCCCGATGAGCAACTATTGGCAATTTCAATGAAAGAGGTGTCATGTTTTGCGGACTTGGCAAATTTTCTTGTGAGTGGAATCATTCCGGATGAGTTCTCTTCAAACCAAAGGAAGAAGCTCAAAATAGATTGTCAAGATTATTATTCGGATGAACCATACCTTTTCCGGATTTTTATGGATGGGGTGATTAGAAGTTGTGTACCGAAGAAGAGCAAGGCGATATTCTTAGTGCTTGTCATTCTTCGCCATATGGTGGTCATCATGGTGGAGCAAGAACGATGCCCAAAGTTCTTAGTTGTGGTTTCTATTGGCCTACTCTTTATAAGGATGCAAGTGACTTAGTGAACAAATGTGATGAATGTCAACGGGCCGGAGGAATTTCAAAGAGAAATGAGATGCCTCTCACAACCATCTTGGAGATTGATATTTTCGATGTGTGGGGCATTGACATTGTAAGCCCTTTTTTGAGTTCTTGTAGAAACACTTACATCTTGGTCGCGGTGGATTATGTGTCCAAATGGGTTTAGGCTGTTGCATTACTCAACAATGAGGCAAGAAGTGTAGTGGCTTTCTTGAGGAAGATTAGTTTTACAAGATTTGGTACTCCACGTGCAATCATAAGCGTTGGGGGGTCACACTTTTGCAACAAGGCTTTTGACACTTCACTTATCAAGTCTGGTGTTACTCACAAAGTCATGACACCCTATCATCCACAGCTAGTGGTCAAGTGGAAGTCTCCAACCCGGATATAAAGAGTATCATGTCTGAAACGGTGAATGCTAATCGGACAGATTGGTCCAAGAAGCTTGATGATTCATTATGGGCTTATCGGTCGGCTTACAAAACACCTAGCGGAATGTCTCCAAACTGGTTAGTGTTCGGGAAAGCTTGTGATCTTCTAGTGGAACTAAAGCACAAAATGGACAGAAGAATGTCAGAAAGCTTTTGATATGATCCAAGAATATTTGTAAATTCCACAAGTGTTAGTTCCCCCCCCCCCCCCCCCGAACCCTAGAAACCGCTGCTATTGTACATGTCTGTTTTGGATAATGCATTTGGATGCATGTTGGGAAAACACGATGAGACTGGTAGGAAAGAGCAAGCTATCTATTACATGAGCAAGAAGTTTACACCGTACGAGGCCAAATGCACTTTGTTAGAGAGAACCTACTGCGCTTTGACTTGGATTGCTAAGAAGTTAAGGCACTACATGTAGGCATACATCACACATTTGATATCCCGATCCGCTCAAGTACATCTTCCAGAAGCCGGTGCCTACTAGAAAGTTTGTTGAATGGCAGATTCAACACAAGTTGAATTCGATATTATGTGCGTAATGTGGAAAGCTATCAAGGGACAAGCATTAGACGATCATCTCGCTGAGAACCCAATGGAAAAGGACTACGAGCCACTCACTATGTACTTTTCGGATGAATAAGTATTGTTCACAAGGGAGGACATTGCAGAGTCGTACCCATGGTGGAGAATGGTTTTTGACGGAGCAGCAAACTTCACAGGTGTAGGAATTGGGACAGTCTTAATTTTTGAGTCCAGACAGCATTACCCAACTTCAACGAAGATAAGGTTTCCTTGCACCAATAATATAGCTATGTATGAAGCATGCATCCTCAGGATTAGGTTGGCCATCGACTTGAACATCAAGGAACTTCTGGTCATAGGAGATTCTGATCTACTGATACATAAAGTTCAAGGTGAATGGACTACCAAAAATGTCAAGATCATTTTGTACCTGCAATGCGTGAAAGAGTGTTGCAATAAATTCATCAAGATCGAATTCAAACATGTTCTCGGAATCCAGAATGAGTTTCCCAATGCTCTTGCAACCTTGTCATCTATGATCCAGCATCCAAATAAGAATTAAATCGACCCTATTGAGATAGAGGTTCGGGATCAGCATACTCTTGTAGATGAAGAGGCAGACGATCAGCCGTGGTACTACTACATCAAAAGGTTCCTTGATGATAATACATAGAAAATGCCACCCGTGGCCAGAAACGAGCATTAAGAAGACTAGAAAATTACTTTTTCCTTAACGAGGAATTCATGTACATGAGGATACCAAATTTGGGTCTGCTAAGGTGTGTAGATGCCGCTGAAGCGACCAGATTACTGGAAGAAATACACACGGGAACATGCAGACCTCACATGAATGGTTTCACTTTGGCCAGGAAGATTTTAAGAGCTGGATACTTTTGGATGACCATGGAAAGCGATAATATCCGTTACATGTAGAAGTGTCACCAGTGCTAGATTCACGAGGATTGCATCCATGTTCCACCTAACGAGGTGAATGTAATAGATTTTCCTTGGTTGTTCGCCACTTGGGCATGTACATTACCGGACCTATAGAGTCTGCCGCATCAAATGGACACCATTTCATCCTGGTAGCAATCAACGACTACACCAAATAGGCCGAAGCTTATACATACAAGGCCGTTACGAAGAAAGTGGTAGCAGATTTCATCTGTAACAAAATAGTATGAAAAGTCGGGATACCAAAGTCAATCATCACCGATTATGCAGCCAAACTCAACAGCGATCTTATGAGGGAGATTTGCGAGAAGTTCAGAATCGTCCATCGTAGTTCCACAGCCTACAGGCTGCAAATGAATGGAGTTGCTAAAACAGCCAATAAAAACATCAAAGGATCCTATGAAATATAGTGGAAAATCACGGACAATGGAAGGAAAATTATCCTTCACTTTATTGGGTTACCGAACCACCATGAGAATCCACCAGGGCAACACCATACATGTTGGTATATGGTACCGAACCTGTGATACCCACAGAGGTCGAGATACCATATTTTAGGGTCATTCAAGAAGCCACGTTAGATGAAGCAGAATGGATACAAGTTAGATAGGAGCAACTTATGCTCATTGATGAAAACAGAATGGACGCAGTATGCCACGGTCATGTCACACCCCAAAATGGAGGAGCGCGATCGGTGCTCAACCGAGTGTACATGATTTACCATACCCTAATTAGATCTTGACTTTCATATTGAATACATTTGGCTCAATTGCCCATATTTTCTTTCTCGTGATGGTTACACAACTTTATAAATAGCTGTAAATACTGTGAAAATAAATACATGACAAAACTCAAATCTTTAATTACATAACCCACAGTGTACATGGAGCTTCTAAGATAAGAGAAACCTAAATACATAAAATGAAATAGACCCAAACACCCGCTAGAACTGTAGTGGGCTCACCATAAGCTCAGTAGTGAAGAAGATCCCTATCAAAGATCCATATCATCTTGTAGAAGTATACTTGCATCCAGTAAAAGATGCAGTGCCCCCGACAAAAGGAGCATAAGTACATGTGGAATAGTAATCGTATGTAAGGCACTCACAACAACATATAAAAATATGGTAACTCAATTTAGAGGCAAATGAAGTACATCAAAAACCTACGAAACATCCCATAGAACCACATTTGAAGTCTTATTATACTTGCATTATTCTAAACATCTTTTAGGATCAACTGAGCCATATGAACTATATGTGGAATACATAATATAATGTAATTATAAGAACATGTACAAATAAGGCCAATGAATGTGACACCTTCCTCTCTTATTTTACACATATACATTTCATAGACCGTCCTTAGTGTTCACATATCATATTATACACCTATGTGTCTCATAGACCATTCACAGTATTTACTTACACAATATAAATACACCCATTCAAGGACATAGAAATACACCATGAATATGATGAATCATGGTAACAACAAAAGGGCTTGGATAGCCGTTAACGTCAAGAAAATTTATTAAGAGTTTCCATTAACATTTATAGATATTAAGTTGGGGATCCTCTACAACCACCTTCACAGAAAGCGGCCCTGCCACCTCACCCCAACATATGTGGGTGGAGGTGTATCACAATACCACAATCCTTACACAAAGCGGCCCTGCCGCCTTACCCCAATATATGCGGGTGGAGGTGTATCACAATACAACAATCCATACCCAAAGCGGCTCTGCCGCCTCACTCCAATATATGCGGGTGGAGGTGTATCACAATACCATAATCCCTACACAATGCGGTCCTACCGCCTCAACCCAATATATGCGGGTGGAGGTGTATCACAATACCACAATCCCTACACAGAGCGGCCCTACCGCCTCACCCCAATATATGCGGGTGAAGGTGTAATCCCAATCACAATACCATATATAAACTCAAAGCGACATAGTTTGTCTTTACATTTAAGGTTGTAATTTCCCATATCATTGGAATACTTCATGTTTATGCTCATCATGGAGAAACACAACACATTATATTAGCACATTCATGGTAAATCAATAAGTCAATTTCAATCGCACATGAGCCTAATTTGTTTTCTTAAGGTTCACTATCATTTAGCATAGGACATCTCCCTTTCATCTCATTATTCACTCACTTGACATCTTGAGGTCATCAGCTAGATTCATGACTCTTGGGGACTTAACAATCGAAGTCATTTACATACATTATTTTAGAAGCATACAACTATAGTTGAAACCATTGGGACATACAACACCTCATAATTCTCATTTAGGCAACGGCCACTTTTCATGCCATACTATCACTTACTTGTACTTGCCATGGGTGATCATGGAACATTTAAAATATTTAGGAACCCCATAGCCTCTCCTCATGAGGGAGAAGGAGCTTATAACACATTGGGAACATAAGTACAAATACGTTCATCTCATAACCTTTACACCATATATCATTTCACATTACTTTCAACTACTTACAACATCATTATTTCATTGGCTCCGTTGGTCATACATATTATTCTTCATTTATGGCACTGTGGCCGTATATCATTTAGAACACTCTTGAAATTCCTTTCCCCAAAAGGGCAATACACAATTTCAACTCATGAATATGTAAGAAATGAAAACATATTGGAAATACCTACCAAGCATAGCATTAGTTAGAACAACCACAGTAGGACATGACTTGACTACATAATCTTTTGGATAATTCTATTTTTGGAGTCAATTTGGAATAGTTGAATCAAGGGTCATTTTATAATATTTCACACATCATTTTATTTCGTAGGCGCTATTGGCCACAAGTATAACTTTCATTCTTGGAACGGTGTTCACACTTGATATCCCCAACTCAGTACTTCACACTTTATATCCCCAACTCACTACTTTCACTTTCAAGAATCTATATAGATTATCGACAACAAGGAATCCCTTATCACGACTTTTAGTACACCTATGAGCAATTAAGAGTCTTATGCACATTGAGACTTCTTACACAATTTGGCATAATAGCCTTCACTTGAAACACTACTTGGAGTCATAACATTTTTATACCCAACTCATGCTTTGAACACATTCCCAAAGGATAACATCATATGATAAGAGCATCCGGAACACATTTTGAACACATCCGTAATAGTTGATTTATAAAGAATAACTCGGGACTTACAAGAACATCATGGAATTCAATTCTAGGAAATATTACTGCAACGTTCCGGAAATTCTAGCAATCCCTCTATATTTTGAGACATAAAACAATTGAACAATAATTAGCAAGATATTCATGGTTTTAGCTGATTTAAGCATTTTATCAAATACTAGGTGTGCAAATTTAACTACAAGGTTCTTCTACAAGATTTCCTTTACTCCTCAACCCAATATGTACCCATTTGAGCTCAACAATCTTCCCACAAACCTTATTGGTACATGCATTTCCTTGTTGGATTTCAAGGCTCGAACAAGATCTTCAAGAACAAAACACTTCATTTACTTTCTCTATCTAGAACACTCTCACTTCTCTCTAAAAAACTCAGATAATTGCCCCCAAACAAGCCCTAAAGCCTATTTATCAAAATGTGGTCGGGTTATGAAAATAAAAAAATTAACCCTCCGAACTCAGGTGTGCGGTCGCATAATGAACTGCACAATTGGTATGCGGGTCGCACAATGGACCGCAAAATTGATGCCCAGAACTGGGCTGCACTAGCAAGGTCTGTGGCCATATTGCGGTTTCATAACCACTTTTGCGATCGCATAATGATTCTGCGATCGCACATCTGACCGCAGAATTACATTCTTCCAGCCTTCGGTAATTTGGCCATAACTTCTTGTAGGAGTGTCCAAATGACAAACAGTTTGAAGCGTTAGAAACTAGACTTGAAGATACTTCATTTTATAGTGTTCATAACATTAATCCTTATATATGTGTATATATTCTCGTTCAATATTTGGTCTTGTGCGTATCTATTTGAAACTTTAGTCTATCAAGAAATTTCCAACTTGACTTAGACTTAGGGCTCACCTTAGACCCCACCCCACTTATAGTATTACTCATACACTCATTATAATATCAAATTGATATTGATCATATTAATAGCCCTCGTCTGCATACAAAATAATATAATTAGCGCACATCAACTTTCTTAATAGCGCTTAAGTACTTCGAAATTTTTTTGGGGGTGTTACACGTCAGCTGTATCGAAATAGGATGGCTAATGCATTCAACTAGAAGCTTAAACCTCGGTAATTCACACCGGTATAGTTAGTTTTGAAGAAGATATTCCCTCATCAATAAGAAGCCAAGGGAAAGTTCGCGCTGAATTGGCAAGGTCCTTATGTTGTCCATCAAGTGTTGTCGGGAGGAGCATTGATCTTAGAAGAAATGGATGGCAGAATCAGCATGAAGCCCATCAAGCCAGATGCAATCAATAGATACTACATTTGATGAAAATAGATGTAAGGCCCCATAAGATTTCGCAAAGGAAAAATAATGTTTCGTGGTGCCGAAGTGCACTTACGTGTTTGAGGAAATTAAAAGAAACATTTGGGCAGAAAAATGCATTTCTGAGGCCCACTATGCGGTGGCAGAATTACTCTGCAGACCACATAATGGCTGCAGAGTGAGGCAGGGATGGGCCAGTTTGGAGGTCAGGTTTGCGGCGCATTATGCGACCGTAGACTAGTTCTGCGGTACATTATACGAGGAAGAAAATGGGTCACATAGAATGTGTATTTACTATCGGCAGCTTAACAAGGTCACAATCAAGAATAAGTACCCACTGTCAAGGATAGATGACTTGTTTGATCAATTGCAAGGTGCTAGGTACTTTTCCAAGATTGATTCAAAAACAGCTTTTAGGACCCGGTATGGGCTTTTTGAATTTCTAGTGATGTCTTTTGGGCTAACAAATGCTCCAGCATCCTTTACGGATCTTATGAATCCAGTTTTCAAGCCATTCCTTGACTATTTTGTGATAGTTTTTATTGACGATATCCTTGGATATTCACGCAATCAAGAGGACCATTCCGATCATCTCAGGGTAGTTCTGCAAAACTTATATCTGCACACGTTATATGCAAAGATTTGGAAGCGTGAATCTTGGCTGAAATCTGTCAGATTCTTAGGTCATGTAGTATCAAGTGAAGAGATTATGGTTGATCCTCAGAAGAATGCGGCTGTAAGGAATTGGCCGAGGCCTACAACTCCAACAGAGATTCGCAGTTTCTTAGGGACATATAGACCCCTTCCTCAAGAGTTCCATGTAAAAAGGTTGGATATTACAGAAAGTTTGTGGAGGGGTTTTCTACTCTTGCCTCTTCATTGACTAAATTGACGCAGAAGGCAATTAAGTTCCATTGGATAGATGCTTGTGAAAAGAGTTCCCAGGAGTTAAAAGCAATATTGACTACGACACCGGTGTTGACTCTACTAGAGGGTATAGATGGATTTGTGGTATATTGTGATGCTTCGAGAATCGGGCTTGGGTGTGTATTAATGAAACATGGCAAGGTGATCGCTTATGCTTATAGGCGACTCAAGAATCAAGAAAGAACTATCCAACACATGATTTAGAACTTGCGGTGGTAGTATTTGCATTGAAAATTTGACGGCATTATTTATATGGGGTCCACGTGGATATATTCACGGACCATAAGAGACTTCAGTATATTTTCAAGCAAAAGGAATTCAATCTAAGGCGGAGAAGATGGCTTGAGTTACTCAAGGATTACGACATTGATATCTTATATCATTCGAGAAAGGCTAATGTTGTGGCGGATGCTCTTAACCGGAAATCTATGGGTAGTTTAGCACATTTGGAGGCATATCAAATATCATTGGCCAAGGAAGTTCACCGATTAGCTAGTTTGGGAGTTCGTCTTGCGGACTCTAGCGAAGGAGGGGTGATTGTACAAAATAGGGATGAATCATCTCTTGTTGTGGAAGTCAAAGAGAAGCAATACAACGATCCATTGTTGGTGCAACTAAAGGAGGGGATTCATAAGCATAAGACTATGGATTTCTCCCTCATATTGGATGATGGTAGGCTAAGGTACCAAGGGCGGTTATCTGTTCCAAATGTGGATGGTCTCCGGGAAAGAATCATAACCGAGGCTCATACTTCTAGGTATTCCGTGCACTCGGTCTCTACAAAAATGTATCATGATATTAAAGAATTCTATTGGTGGAATGATATGAGGAGGAATGTAGCAAACTTTGTTGAGAGATGTCCAAATTGTTAGCAAGTGAAGGCCGAACACCAAAGGCCTGGTGGGTTGGCACAGAACATAGAAATTCCAATCTGGAAGTGGAAAATGATTAATATGGACTTTGTGGTAGGACTACCGCGCACTCTGCACACGTTTGACTGAATTTTGGTGAATGTGGATCGACTCACAAAATCAGCATACTTTTTGACGGTTAAGGCTACCGACACAACAGAACATTATACTCTGTTGTATATCAAAGAAATAGTCAGGTTGCATGGCACTCCAGTTTCCATCATTTCTGATTGGGAAACACAATTCATTGCTAATTTTTGGAAGACATTTCTGCAAGGTTTGGGTACTCAGGTAAATCTTAGTACATCCTTTCACATGCATACTGACGGGCAGGTAGAGAGGACTATTCAGACGCTTGAGGATATGTTGCGCGCTTGTGTTCTAGATTTCAAAGGTAGCAAGGATGATCATTTGCCACTCATAGAATTTGCCTACAATAATATTTACCATGCTAGCATTCAGATGGCACCGTTCAAGGCTTTATACGGAAGGAGATGTAGATCTCCTGTTGGGTGGTTCGAAATTGAGAAAGTAGAGTTGATAGGGCCAGACCTCATGCATCAGGCTATGGAAAAACTTAAAATTATTAAGGAGCAATTGAAGACTGCTCAGAGTCGTCAAAATTCCTATTCGGATGTTCGTCGTAGGGATTTGGAGTTCAAAGAAGATGATTGAGTATTCTTGGAAGTTTCCCCCATGAAAGGTGTAATGTGATTTGGTAAGAAAGGGAAATTGAGTCCGAGGTATGTTGGGCCGTAGAGAATCATTCAGAGAATCGATGAGGTGGTGTACAAGCTTGCTCTACCACCTGAAATGTCATTAGTGCACCCGGTGTTTCTTGTGTCTATGTTGAAGAATGTAGTTGGAGACCCGATAGTCATTGTTCCGGTTGAGCCTATAGAGGTTAATGAGGAATTGACTTATGAAGAGATTCCAGCTTCTTTTATTGATCGGCAAGTCCGAAAGTTGAGAAATAAAGAAATTGCGTACGTGAAAGTATTATGGCGAAACTAATAGGTTGAAGAGGCTACTTGGGATGCCGAGGAAGAAATAAAGTAAAATTATCTTTATTTGTTGGAATAGCCATGTATTTATAAAGTTGTGTTCTATGAAAATTCAAAGGGTTGGCTTCTATGCATTATGTATCATTTGTAAAATTGATGTTAAGGGTGTTCCTTTCTGGTAATATATTGCTTATAAGGCCACAATTGGTGTTGTTTTGTGTTATGTTACCTCGTTGGATTATGTATATGTTGATAGGATGTGTTTCTGGGGTTCTCTGGTAGGTGGATAGGCCCCGTTACAAGGGAGACTCTGGCGAAAGTTTTGGAAATTTAGGGAGTTAGCCAAATTTTGAAACTACGGGTGACTGTGAATTAACAGTTGGGCCACATTTGATGCTAATAACAGATTTTGACCCTCATTCTAGGATGGATGATCCTAAGTAGGGGAAAATGTAAGGCTCCGTAAAATTTTGCAAAGGAAAAATAATATTTCGTGGTGCCGAACTGGGCTTACGTGTTTGAGGAAAGTAAAGGAAAAATTTGGACAGAAAAATGCATTTTTGCTGCCCGCTATGCGGTCGCAGAATCACTCTACGGACCGCATAATAGCAGCAGAGTGAGGCAAGGATGGGCCAGTTTGGAGGTCAGGTTTGCGGCGCATTATACGACCGCATACCACTTCTGCGGTGCATTATGCGACCGCAGAACAGGTCTGCGGGCCCCATAATGACCGCAGACTGAGTCAGCCATGCCTAGGTTTGAAGGCCAATTATGCGGCCTATTCTGCAGACCACAGAATCATTATGCGGTTTCCAGAGCTTCATTTTTAGGTTTTTATAACCCAACCCTACTTCATTAAAGAGATGCAATAGAACATTGTTTAGCTAAAATCTGACATTTTGAGAGTGAGATAGTGCCCTAATGTGAGAGAGTAATCTTCAACAAATTGTCCTTTAATTCTTGCTCGAGTCTTTGAAAATTAACAAGGAAAACTCACTAGGTCTTCATCCTAGAGGTAAGATTCTACACCCTAACCCTCAATCTCGAATTTTATCTAGAATTGGGTAATTAGTAAAATGATTCTTGGCAATGAGAGTTGGTTAGTTTGTGGGATGATGGAATCCTCCTTAAAAGGACCATGAAACCTTAATGCACACCTAGTGTTTAATAAAATGCTCAAATGAGCTAGAACCATGATCATCTTTCTAATTTTGGTTCAACTTGTTATATTTCTAAAATAGATTGAAGTTGCTGAGAATTCCGAAATTTTTTAGAGTTTAAGGAAGCTCAATTGAGGTATGTTGGCTAAATGATTCTTTAAAAATTTGAACCCCAATATCCTTGTAAGCTCCAAGATATTTATTACAAATTGAGTATTCCAAATAAGTTTTGTGGCAAAGATACATGTTCAATTCGTGTTTCAAATGCTCTATCATATTGTATTACAAATTGAGGATGTGTTCCAAACTGTGGATTGTGTATCTACATGTTATGATTCCATGTTGTGATATATGTGGAAAATTATTATGCAAATTTGTGTAGAGATTGTGATTGGTATTACACCTCCACTCACATACATTGGGGTGAGGTGGCAATGCCGCTTTGTGTATGATTTTGGTATTATTGTTATACCTCCACCCGCATACATTGGGATGAGGCGGCATGGCTGCTTTGTGTAGGTATTAGTATCGTTGATGCATTTCCATCCGCATATATTGTGGTGAGGCGGCATGGCCTCTTTGTGAAGTTTTTTGTTACTGTCATTATACCTCCACCCGCAAACATTGTGGTGAGGCGGCAGGGCCGCTTGAGTAGAGTTTTGGTATTGTGCTTACACCTCCACCTGCATATATTGGGGTGAGAGGGCGGGGCCACTTTTTGTGAAAATGGTTTCAGAGGATCTCATCTTAAATTCTATAAATGTTATTGGTAGACCTTAATAAGCCTGCTCTAGTCTAAACTGTTATCTATGATATTCTATTGCTAGGGACGCTGCATCTTTAATGGATGCAGGTGGTTCCACAGCAGGAGACATTGATCAGTGATTGTAGTACTCCCTCTTCCCAGCTGACGTGGTGAGCCCCATTTCATTCCGGGGTCATGTATCTTTTGTTCTTTGTGTATTGTGTTTGAGGTATAGTCGGGGCCTTGTTGCCAGCAATATCATAGTACTCTTCTTTATCTATAGAGGCTCCGTAAACATAGTGTGGGTTGTATATTGGTGCTAGAAAAGTCAAACTGTGTTATGTTGTGGTTGTATTACTTGTTCCATTTGAGACTTTAAAATGATGAAACTAATGGTAATGAATTGGTATTGTAGACATGATCACCTTATTGTCTAATTAATGAAAATATGCATTATGTACATTCATGTATGAGTTTGGGTAGAAGAAATACTAACAGGCTTGCTCGGTCGGGTTCACTCGGTAGAGCGTCGGTCGCGCTCCCCGATTTCGGGACATGACAATAGAATTAGGGTTTGGTTGTAATGGAACTACGCTAGACCTGACTTCCTACGGTGGGATACGTAGGCAACCCACGTAGGGTTCG
>AWOL01S0007490.1:59665-81901 GCA_000715115.1 Nicotiana otophora | reverse complement strand
CCCCCCCCCCTTTTTGTAATAGAAAATCCAACTATCATTATACTCGGAACTATACCACGACTTAATTTCATTTGGCGGCAATACGCAGGAAATCCTCATCGGATTCAGTCAAATATTGTAATTAAACTATGTCTTGGCCTGATTCCATTTTGATACGTAGGAAGTCTGAGTTAGACTCGGTCACTTCATCTTAATTTCTTATCACCTTTCATCTATTGTAACCGACCTAAGTTTTGACCTGATTCCATTTGGATATTTAGGCTGCCTAACTCAGACTCGGTGAATATTATAATTCATTTATCATTTTTTTACCGTCGAACTATGTTTAGACCTAATACTGTTCGGATACGTAGGCAACCTAAAAGGTTTGGTCATAACCCTAGGAAAACCTTTGTAGTGCATTCTTTTAGATTAGGACGCAATCGCGACAGCAAGAAGCTACGTCAGCAGGGGCATCTCTAGAATTAACATCAATGGAATAGAGCTATCAACAAACAATGTTTGCGTCAGAGGGAACTTCCAAACATGTCATAATTCGGAACGACTACATTTTCCATAAAAATGAACACTTTTAAAAAAAAAACTATGTTTTCTAGAAAACTATCATTCCACCTACCGAACTTCGTAGCGTAATCTCATCAAACCTGGGGCAAGGCCAGGCCTATGGTCAGCACAAACCAACACTCCCTCTGCTATGAACATTTCTTTGAATGCATGACCAACAGGAAAAAATGAATGCTAGGGCACGCTCGGAACAATGACGGACCCACTACCATCCCATGAACCCTTATCTCTCTTTCATTATTCAATCCATTTTCTCATATGATTAAAGACTAACTTCGAATTCTTTGCAGGAACTTTGGAGCCAAGTCCTTGATGCAATTGGATCACACTGCATATAGCAAACCACTTGCTCAACCAATCCAAGCGCCTTATAAATAATGATCCGCCGACCTCGCCAATCAGATCCATGTATATAGAAAACCGTCTGCTCAGCCAAGTGGAGAACCTTGTATATAACGAGCCGCTCGCCTCACAAATCAAAGCCATGTATATAGCAAACCGCCAGCTCAACCAATTGGGGTGCCTTGTACAAATCAAAGCATTGTATATAGAACATTGTTCGCTTTGCCAATTGGATCACTTCGCACAGATCAGACCGTCACTCTGCCTTATTAGGTATTCCAAGTAGCTAGTTGCAAATTACATTGCCAACTTTGCCAATCGAAGGATGAACCATCTGATACCTCCATACATTCTGCCAATTGACGGACGCAATTTAGTTTTGCAGTCAAGAGTATCTCTTGGGCATGCTCCTTATTTCCTTCTTTTATCTTGAATGTTTTGACATTTTACTCATGTAGCTTACAGGCATGTTACATTTATCAAGTTAAAAACTCCCGTTGTGTGGAGATACTTTACATTTCAAGTCAACTACTCCCATCTCATGGAGATACTCTCATCGTGAGGAGATATTTTACATTTCAAGTCAACTACTCCCATCTCATGGAGATACTCTCATCGTGAGGAGATATTTTACATTTCAAGTCAACTACTCCCATCTCATGGAGATACTCTCATCGTGAGGAGATATTTTACATTTCAAGTCAACTACTCCCATCGCGTGGAGATTCTCCCATTGCGTGGAGATTCTCCCATTGTGTGGAGACTTAATGCTCTAACAGGTACGGAATGGTACATAGCTTGGTTAACAATCAATTCAAATTCAAAGGCCCATCCTGGCATCCCAAATAATGCTCCAGCTAGCCGGCAGCCAGGAATCATACATTCATGCATAATTTACATCATATCTTAACATATCTTCATTACGATATATGGATATGTGTGTACTTTGCTTTTGCAGGATTAAACATCGCGATCCAGAACTTCTTTTAAGCAGCAAACCAAACTAAAATGCTATGAGGGACAACAAACTCGTAGCCGGCCAAGGATCCAAACTCAAACTCGAATATGATACGTAGATATCTAAATCATCGAATCTTTCAAGTTTCATAATGAATCTGTAATCCGAAGTCACTCCGGGTACCAGAAACATCTCGTCTTGCAGTATTGGCATAATACGATACTAGGGCAATTCCTGCAAGCATCGCCTTCTCCAAATCATCATTTTAGAACTACATGAGCCCTGATCCTCGTTATGCCTGAGGTATGTAAGCGATTCAATGCCAGAATTTGGCCCCAATTTCCCAAAATTCACCTAGAATCTTCCCTAATTCCCACAACTCATAATCATCCTCAAATCCATATGTCATCCCTGCAATACATGCCTGAAGTTGGGACAAAATTGGTCTTGGTTCAATTTCTTTGCCCAAAAACTCTTTCATCGTCTCCAGTCAAAGAGGGACATCTGTTAATCACAAATTTTGACCCCTCTTTTAAAAGTAATTTATTTTTACTTAATGATTTGCAATAAATGTGTTGAAAATATTTTCTAATTAATAATACTTATTTTTATACAAATATGACACAAATAGGTAGTTAATAATGTTAAATAAATAATTCGGTATTAAATGTTTACAAAAAGAATTACATTTACTATTTTGAAATAATTAATATAACCGGGATTTGCTATAAAAAGATAAAAAAAACCTAAACCCAAGCCAAAAAAAACTTCCGCACGTGAAAAAGCTCTCTCGACTTCATGTAGATTTGAGCAGCCATGGCTGCCGCAATCTCTCCCCAGCCTTTGGTTGTGGGAGAGCCAATCCAAAACCCTAAGGAAGCTACTACAAACCCTAGTAACAACCTCACATATGCAGCACGTGTAAATGTCCAGCAAATAGTCCCACCTATCATAAAAGTTTAACTAAAACCTACGATTCTTGTCCATGAAATTCCTACACTACATTTTACTTTGGATGAATGAGAAAAATTAGTAAAGGAGGAAGGATTACACCAAGCTATTGTAATCAAGCTATCTTTTGGTGCACTAGATTTGGGGGTGTTATGAAGTTTACTGCCGATTATTATAGGTATTAAAGGTAATTGTGTTTTAGGTTTACTTGCTCAGCAACAAATTTTAATGTTGTGATCAATATGAAAATTTTGTTTGTTTATTATCACGAGCTGTTAATTACGTTCAACACACAGGAAAGGAACACCAATATAGAATATTTCTCTGCAGTGTTGGATATAATCCTAAGGAGGAAACATCTAAGGCGGTAGTTTGGATTTCACTTCCAAATCTGTCACATGACTTGTTTGCAAGCAAATAGTTAATGTCCATCGCAGTCGCGGTTGGTAGGACAATTGCCATTGATAAGGCCACACAATTTAGTTCACGTCCGAGCACATCGAGGGTGAAGGTGATCTTGGATTTGCTAGACAAACATCTTGGGATGGTGAGGCTTCAATACATTGATGCCACAACTGGAAAGATTGTTAAGGATTTCCAAACAATTGTCTATGATAGTTTGCCTGCGTATTGCTACCACTATAAGCATCAAGGACATGAAGAATTTCAATGTCATTTGCTAAAAGGAAAGTCAATGCAATCTGCTCAAGTTGGGGATGAAACAGTCGAAGAAGGTGATCAAGCTGTAGAAACGTTGCAGGATGATGCAAGAGATTTTTTTAATGCCAAGAAACAACAAAAGCTTTCTCTTTCAAAACCTACAGATGTGCAAGGTGATGGTACACTCGATAGGTTAACACACGAGTAGGAGGCAATATCAATAAAAGAAAAGGTTAACTCTAATCCTACTTTGAATAGGACTGTTGGTGTTGTGCAGGCTGCTGGTGCCTTTGATAGTGGTGCTGTTTTGAATCGAGATACTAGTGATTATAAACAACAAGAGGTGGAGCAAGGAGTTAGGAGTGGTAAGATTGATGCTCTAGAAAATGGGCAAGTGAGTAGGGATCAACAGAAAATTGCTAAGAAATCCCTGTTGTTACCACTTTAGCGAGGATGTACCAAGCTGTGGGTGCTGCTTTACAAAACAAAACTATTATGATGCTCAAGTTGAGGGTGCTACTGTATGTGTGACTGATGGATAGGTGAAGGTGTCTAAGGCCTATGCTACAACAATTGGACATAAAGAACAACACCAGGTTAGTGTGGGATCGAATTATAAGGCTCATGTTATATTGAAAGTAGCTGGTAAATCTGGTAAGCAGGCGCTTGTCACAACTGATGCTTTGAAGGTGGCTACTGATCGATCAAATACACTTCACTAAGTACATGCTGAAGCTTGGCAATCATGTAACATTATAGAAATAGAGGCTAAGATGCATTCTAGAATTTTGATGCAAAAGGAAGGCAAAAAGGTTGGACATGAATGTGTTCAAGTGGCTGCAAATTCCAGTAGCAATGTTGATTCTACTGGGAATGTTAATGTACCTATTGCTAAATGTAATTCCTATGATTTGGGAAACAACAAGGAGGAAAATATGGAGGGCGGCTGGACTTCAATATCTAGTAAAACGATAGCTGCAAAACAAATTACTGCTGGTCGCGACAAACCAGGAGGTGCTACTACTGTACATGATGATGGGCAAGGTTTTGAAGGTGTAATTGCCTTGGATAGTGCAGATACTTCAGATGTTAGGGCAGTACTGTAAAAAGCTGGGCAATTGAACAAAATTGCAGCTGATCAATCTTGGGCAGTGGTCAATCGATCACCAAGCAAAAATAATTCTACAGGTCGTAAAAATCAGATTTTAGCAGCTAAGCACATTGAGGTCTCAAACTCTTTTGATTCGTTGGTTAATGAGCACAATGGTGCAGCAAAGAAAAAGGGGAAGGATTTGCAACAAGTGGATGACGAGGCAAGATCAGTAGCTGGAAAAACCAGCTCTACAATTTGCAAAAGGCAGCAGAAAAATTCAAATGGAATAGGTGCTCGAGTTCAGATTGTAACTGTTGATGATCACACTGGTGAGGCAAGTCAAGTACCTAATGCAGCTACACTAACTCTCCATATCTCCAATCCGGAGTTAGCTAAAATGGTGAAGGATGCCCATGCAGCTATGTTGATGAATACAACTCCAAATATTAAGGCTCCATTGGTTACTTTAAATACGTCGGTTCATGAGGTTCCTTCATAATCTATAGAGTCGTTTCAGGAGCAAGGAGGTGATTCGGGGCAGCAATTGATATTTATAGGAAACATTCAACATGTGGAGAAAGGTATGGCATCACTTCCACAATTAATTTCTACAAATGAGATGACTAGCTCTAAGGATCTACAAGGTGCGACGAGTGCAATTATTGTTAATTGCAAGACTTGGGCTGAGAAAGTTGAAAAGGAGGAAGAAGATTATGCAGATAGGATCCAAGATGAGAGTGACGATGAGGCAGCTCAATTTTCAGCAACTCTTCCATCAAAGGACAAGGCAGCAATGGTGCAAAGCGAGCAGGTTTCTAATTCTATGGATAGTGTGCCAAAGAAGAGAGGTTTGAGTCCAAATGTTGTTGTTTTTGTACCTTCTGGGCAGCAACAAAAGCTCAATAATGCATCAGCTTTGAAGGAGATCGAAATTTTGTTGATGCACAAAGCAGTAGCTACTGGAAGTACCAATGCAATGGCTGCAAAATATAATTTGACACCTACAAATATCCTCAATGCTCTTGTTTCTCATGATATGGACACCTTGAGAGCTCTTGACAATCCACAGAGCGAGCAACAAATACTAGTGCCCGGATACAATCTTATTGAAGCATTTGGTATGGATATGGGCCAAGGTTTCAGTGAAGAAGGGGAAGCGGAAGAACTTCTAGATGCATCATTTCCCAATGTAGTTAGGGAAGGAGATATTTCTCCTAGACACTTGAGAAGTGGTTCCAACAAAAGCAAGAAGAAGACACATGAGAGGCAACATAGTTGGGATGGTAAGGTAATACAAGGGCTGTCATTAGGCAACTTCCGATGAGGGTTGCAAAACAAAAGGTGGCTGCCCCTACCACCTCCACAAGGTCCAATAAATCCAATCGATCCAAGAAGAAATGATGAAGTTTGAAGACATTTTGAAAAGGGTTGATGAAGAAGACAAGGTTCTACAAGCTAACGAGTTCACAAGAATAGAGAAGAAAGGGCAAGACTCTTATTTCTACATCATTATAATTTTTCCATTTTATTAGCATCGCCATATGTAATATCCTCATAGAGAATGTTATAAACTCTATGATGATGATAGAGTACTTAATTCGTTCTAATTCTTATTGTTTACATGCTTGCTAGTAGATGAGGTTGTTCATGCCTCAATATGAATTGTAAGGTAAGGTCTAGCTCAATAAGTGTTTGCTATAAGTCCAATGCCTTTGGAAAATATCCAAACGGCCATGAGATTATTCGCCCTCGTGAGACTTTGCCGGTAACCACAACATGATCCTCATCATGAGGCTGCCATCATAAGGCAATGGAAGCGCACATGGATGATTATATAGACAAGGCATAGAGACAACACTACTGTAGCTTTTTGGCCCTCTTACTTATACTCTTCCTTTGTACTTTTTCTTTTTATTATTAATAAAATAGCTACTAGGTAGTTTGTCTAGTAGTATAATTTTCAAAAACAATAATTAAAATAACCTCTATTTTTTGAAACATGAGTTTTACAATTAATTTAACAAATTAACCTTTGGTTCTTAATTAACTCGTTTATTATCTAAATTAATCCAAAAATAGTTTTCCAATTTAGAAAATAAAGTTTTTAACTAGTAATTAGGTAATTACAGTAATTAGTGGTGTAATTAATGATTATATTTTCTGTCACATTTATTAGAATTGATTAAGTTTTATTTGAATTAATTTTAAAGCATTAAAGACTAAATGGCTATAATTACAATTTCACAATTAAATACAAATTGTTATCTATTAAATTAAAACCAGTCCAACAGTTGGCCAAATTTCCCCCACCTGACCCAGTCCAAACGACCTGATCCAACCCATGTTGGCAATTGATGAACTGCTCTCTAAGCCAATCAAATTGTGCCATGTAGCTCATCTCCCCCACACACAAAACAAGCACAAAACGATCTGGGCAGTCAATTTAAACCATCGACTTTCCATATTTTATCCCCATTTTTCCTTTTATTTAAACTTCCCGTCATCTTTTATCATCACTGTTGGATCACATAGATCCAACGGTTCCTGTCTTTTCCATTAAAAATATTTTTTCAATATTTAAATCCCCAATTTATCGGGACTGTTGATCTATTGACCCAACGGCTCAGATTCTATTTCCCACCATTAACCCAAGAGATCAACCCTCAATTACCCAGACCCTAATTCATTTCCCCCATTGACCAACAACCCCCTTTCCCCTTTTGCTCTCTACTCTCTCATATGCCCCAACCCCATGTAATGATCTAGCCAATCGTTTTGAGTATTGTATTGATGCTCCCTCATTTATTTCTTATTCTATGTTCATTTGTGATTATGTGGCCTTCCGAGGTGGTTGTTTTGGTTTCGGTGATTATTCGAAATAAATTGGGATACTTAGTCACAAGGTTGGAAGCTTAAGTCGAAAGATTTTGCTAGATGTTGACTTATGTGTAAACGACTCCAGAATTGAGTTTGTATGGTTCCAATAGCTTTGTATGGTGATTTTGGACTTATGAACATGTCAGGATATTGATTTGGAGGTCCGTAGGTCATTTTTGGCTTGAATTGGCAAAAGTGGAAGGTTTGGAAGGTTGAGAAGTTTGAGCGAGAGTTGACTTTGTCGATACTGGGCTAGAATTTTGGTTTCGGTATTGGTTTTAGAAATTGGAAATCTATTAGTTTCATTGGGATTGCATTGGGGTGCAATTCATATTCTGGATGTTACTTGACGTGATTTGATGCTTCGACTAAGTTTGTATCATGTTTTAGGATGTGTTGGTATATTAGGATGGGGTTTTGAGAGCCTCGGATGAGGTTCATATTGATTTCGGATTGGTTTTGGACTTCGAACTTGGCTGAATATTTTTGATGCCGGGTGTGATCATACCTGCGAGAATGGGGTCATAGAAGTGACAGGAGGCCGCAGGTGCGGAGGCTGGCTAAGTTGGGCAGATGTAACGACCCGGCCGGTCCTTTTGATAGTAATAGCCCCGATCCCCTATTTTCTGCTTTCCCCGTATCTGTTTCTGCTTATGTGATATACCGGGAGGTCTTGTTTTTGGTTTTGGAGTGATTTGGGACACTTAGTCCCTAAAATGGAAGCTTAAGTCTTAGGAGTTTGACCGTAGTTAGAACTGTGTCAAGACGACTCCGGAATGGAGTTTTGTTGGTTCTGTTAGCTCTGTTGGATGATTTTGGACTTAGGAGAGTGTCTGGACTGTGAATTTGAGGTCTGTAGCTGATTCCGGCTTGAAATGGCGAAAGTCAAATTTTTAGAGATTTTGACCGGAAGTGGACTTTTTGATATCAAGGTCGGATTCTGATTCCAAAAGTTCGAGTAGGTCTGTAATGTCAATTTTGACATGTGTGCAAAATTTGAGGTCAATCGGACATGGTTTAATAATTTTCGGGTGATTCATGTTTTTGTTGTTGTTTGACGTGTTTTGAGGGCTTGACTAAGTTCGTATGGTGTTTTAGGACTGGTTGATATATTTGGTTGAGGTCACGGGGGGCTCGGGTGTGTGTCGGATGCTTAACACATTGAATTTAGACTTAGGCTAGTTGCTGAAGATTTTCTGGTTTCTCGTGTTTTTGCACCTGATGAGGGGAGACCGCAGGTACGGGCGCGCATGTACAATTCGATGAGCGCAGAAGCGGAGTGGAGAGGTTTGGTCAAGGGTCACAGGTGCGAGGAAAATGTCGCATCTGCGATGCCTGCAGATGCGCTAGGGGAACTGCAGGCATGAAGGAAGATTGCAGAAGCGGACCATTGTCCGTAGGTGCGCACACGCATGTGTGACCACCTGATCGCAGAAGCGGTCCCAGTCACCTTAAGTCATTTCTGGACCTGCAAGGGAAATTTTGCAGGTGCGGCGATGCAGGTGCAACAGTAGGTCCGCAGATGAATCGCTGGGTAGGAAAGAACAAGTTCGAGGGTTTGATTCCCATTTTCCATTTGGGACTTTGAGAGCTCGGTGTGAGGCGATTGTTTGGGGTTTCTTCAAGGAGATTGTTGGGGTAAGTGATTCTAACCCTGATTGGACTATATTACATGAATCTATTGCTAATTTCATCTTCTAATTAGGGATTTGAGTTGGAAATTTGGGGGAAAATGGTAAAAACTTCTTAGACTAAAATTATGAGTTTTGAAAGGCGATTTGAGGACGGATTCGAGTAATTCTTGTATGGTTGGACTCATGAACGAATGGGTGTTCATATTTCATGACATTTACCTGATTCTGAGACATGGGCCCGGGGAGACTTTTTGGGGCGATTTTCTAATTTCTTGGTTTAGCTTTGATTTCATTAATTAGATTAGTTTCTTATAGTTGTATTTATGGTATGTAATTGCTATTGGATAGATTTGGTCCATTCGAAGTCGGATATTCATGGAAAAGGCATTGTTACTGATTGATTGAGCTTGGTTCAAGATATGTGGCTTGCCTAACCTTGTGTGGGGGAAATCCCCTTAGGATTTGGTACTGTTGTGATATGTGAGTGTCGTGTGCGTGAGGTGACGAGTACGTACATGTGCTATTTGTTGTACAACCTGATTTATTTTACTGAGTATTAATCTGTTTTTCCTATAATTTTAGTTATACCGTTTAAATGAGTATTAGTTTGTTTTCATTCTTAATTGAGCTATTCCAATATCTGTTGCTATCCTGTTTATTCTAATATCGCATGTTTACGTGCTTTAACTGCTTATTTGAACTCTGTGAAGCATGCGTAGTTTATTTCCTGCTTTTCCTTGTTCTTTATCAGTATAACTGTAGAAATCTTGTTGTTAACTATTGTATTTATCGGTTTGAGTTGTGTATTAACTTTTGAGACTACGAGGCGGTTCGTAGAGAGTTCTCCCGGCATATTTACTTTTGAGACTAAGAGGTTGTTCCTCGGGAGTTCTCCCTGCACATTATCTTTTGAGACTATGAGGCGGTTCCTCGAGAGTTCTCCCTACATATTTACTTTTGAGACTACGAGGTGGTTTCTAGGGAGTTCTCCCTGCACATTTACTTTTGAGACTACGAGGCGGTACGTTGGGATTTCTCCCTGTACATTTACTTTTGAGACTACGAGGCGATACCTCGGGAGATCTCCTCGCGCATTTACATTTAGGACTATGAGACGGTATCTCAGGAGCGCCCTTGTTGTTATCACATTGTTCGTGTGTTGTTGTTTCTCGTTGAATTCTTGCAGTTAAATTCGCCGTTTTTACTTCATTTTTAGTATGTTGTTTGTTTTATTATTATATCCTAGTAGAGCTCGGATCTGACCTCGTCACTACTCTACAGAGGTTAGGCTTGGCACTTACTGGGTACCGTTGTGGTGTACTCATGCTACTCTTCTGTACATGTTTTATGTGAAGATCCGGGTACTTCTTATTAGCTCCGCTATTAGCTGAGTGTGATTGCTACTGTACGGAGACGTCAAGGTACATCTGCTGCATCTGCGGACCTCAGAGTCCCCCTCTATTCTCTCCTATGTCATTTACCTTCTGGACTTCTTTTGTTAGACTTTGGTGTATAGAGATACTAGTTTCCTTCTGTAGCTTGTGACTTACGATGTTCCGGGTTTTTGGAAGACTGTGTATTATAGAGTATTGGTTATTGTACATGCCGAGCGGCATTGTTACTAGTTATTCAGTTATCTACTACTGTTAGTTGCCAAGTTTTATATTGTATTGTTATTGTCGCAATTTGTTCGGCTTACCTAGTCGTAGAGACTAGGTTCCGTCACGACGTTATGCCGAGGGAGTTTGGATCGTGACAAGTTGGTATCAGAGCTCTAGGTTCATAGGTGTCGTGAGCCACAAGCCCGTTTATTAGAGTCTCGCGTATCGGTATAGAGACATTTGTACTTATCTTCGGGAGGCTATGGCACTATTATGAAAAAGTATACTTCTTTTATTCCTTGTCGTGCGAAATTTGTTGACAAAACAAATTCTAAACTTCTGAATTCTATTCTTTCTTACAGATGGTGATGCCCGCACTATGGAGAATTCTATTCTTAAAGTATTCTTTCTTATGTACCGGAGAATCTGATGACCAGGAACTTGCGCCCCCTGCTAGATCCACGAGAGGCCGGGGTTGGGGTAGAGGCCGAGGACGACCACGCAGTGCAGCCAGAGCACCCGCGCGCGCTGCGACAGAGGATCCCCCAGTAGCTCCAGCTGAAGGGCAGGAACCTGAGGTGCTTATTCCTGCACCACCTCTCTAAGAGAGTCTAGCCCAGTTTCTAAGCATGTTTAGCACCTTGGCTCAGGATGCACTAATTACACTTGCTCCTGCCATACCTCAGGCTGAGGGAGGGGCACAGACTCTAGCAGCCCGTACTCTTGTCAAGGTTAACCAGGCCCCAGAGTTCATCCCTATGCAGCCGGTAGCTCCGGTTCAGTACGAGACTAGGACATCCGCTTCTGAGGTGGAGCAGATCAGACTTGAGAGGTACAAGAAGTACCACCCACCTACCTTCAGTGGATTGGCTAGAGATGATGCTCAAGGTTTTTCTGGAGGAGTGTCATTGTATTCTCCATACTATGGGCGTAGCAGAGACGAGTGGGGTTTCTTTTACCACCTTCCAGATTAGAGGAGCAACCTATCAGTGGTGGCATGACTATGAGTTGAGAAGTCTGGATGAGGCAACTTCACTTACATGGACTCGTTTCTCGGACATGTTTTTGATAGAGTATGTCCCTCACAGCCTCAGGGACTCATGGCGTGTGGAGTTTGAGCAGCTGTGCCAAGGTGCTATGACTGTGTCAGAGTATGCAGTCCGCTTCAGTGATTTGGCCCGATATGCACCGGCCTTGGTTGCCACAGTTAGAGAGAGGGATCGACGGTTTATTGAGGGACTCCACCCTAGTATACGGATTAGTATAGCCAGGAGCTGGAGATGGATATTTCTTATAAGTAGGTTATCAGTATTGCCAGAAGATTGGCAGGCATGCTTGCTCGGGATAGAGAGGATAGGGAGTCCAAGAGGTCTCGATAGTCTAGCACATACAGTGGTACTCGTGCCCCAGCTGCAGTTCGCCATTGTAGGGATTTATGTGAGTCGCCCCATTCATTCAACTCTTTCAGCTGCCAGTGGTGTTCCAACCCCTGCTAGGACCTAGAGCCTTATTATGCACTGCCAATATCTAGTGTGCCTCCTGCTCGGGGTGCTTTTAGCGGCCAGTCCAGCAGCCACAACATCTGAGGGGTTGTTTTGAGTGTGGCAACACTCGCCATATGGTGAGGGATTGCCCCAGACTTAGGAAGGGTGCACCTCCGCAGACTTCTCAACAACCATGTGCTCTACCGGGTCCTCAGTCTATGATTCCAGCACCAGCTACCGCCCCACCTACTCAGCCAACTTGAGATGGAGGTCGGGGAGGTAGAGGTCGCCCTAGAGAAGGAGGCCATGCCAGATATTATGCTCTTCCGGCTTGTATAGAGGCAGTTGCTTCCGACTCTGTTATTACAGGTAATGTTCCAGTCTGTTTGGTCTGTCATAAAGATGCGTGGATATTATTTTACCCAGGCTCTACATATTCATATGTGTCCTCTTATTTTGCCCCGTATTTGGGCGTATCTCGAGATTCTTTGAGTTCTCATGTTTATGTGTCTACTACTGCGGGAGATTTTCTTGTTGTGGACCGCGTGTATCAGTCGTGTTTGATTTCTTTTAGTGGTTTTGAGACCAGAGCTGACTTATTATTACTTAACATGGTAGACTTTGATGTTACCTTGGGCATGGACTGGTTGTCGGCCCATTATGCTATTCTTGATTGTCACACTAAGATCGTGATGCAGGCTATGCCAGGTTTACTGCGATTAGAGTGGAGAGGTACCTTAGACTATACTCCCAGTCGAGTTATTTCATTTCTTAAAACTCAACGAATGATTGAGAAGCGGTGTGACATGTATCTAGCTTATGTGAGAGACGTTAGTCTTGATACCCCTACTATTGAGTCAGTTCTAGTAGTGAGGGACTTTCTAGATATGTTTCCAGCTGATTTTCCGGGCATGCCGCCCGACAGAGATATTGATTTTGGTATTCAATTGAAGGAGAAGTTATAAGAGTTGCTTGATAAGGGCTTCATTCATCCCAGTGTGTCACCTTGGGGGTGCTCTTATCTTGTTTGTGAAGAAAAAAGATGGTTCTATGCGTATGTGCATTGATTACTTCCAGTTGAACAAAGTTATAGTGAATAACATGTATCCTTTTCCTTGTATTGATGACCTGTTTGATCAGTTACAGGGTGCTAGAGTGTTTTCCAATTGAATATTCGGGAGCCACATATCCCGAATACTGCCTTCAGGACTCGGTATATTCACTACGAGTTCCTTGTGATGTCTTTTGTGCTGACCAATGCCCCAGCAGATGTTATGCACTTGATGCACAGTGTGTTCCGGCCTTATCTTGACTCATTCATCATTGTGTTATTGACGACATTCTGGTGTACTCCCGGACTCGGGAGGATCAGGAACATCACATGAGGTCTGTGCTTCAGACCTTGAGAGAAAAGAAGTTGTATGCAAAATTTTCAAAGTGTGAGTTTTGGCTAGACTCAGTGGCATTCTTGGGTCATGTAGTATTGAGTGATGGGATCAAGGTTGATCCAAAGAAGTTGGAAGTAGTGCAGAGTTGGCCTAGACCGTCATCAACTATGGAGATCCGGAGTTTTCTTGGTTTGGCATGGTATTATCACCGCTTTGTAGAGGGATTCTCATCCATTGCAGCACTTATGACCAGGCAGACCTAGAAGGGTGCTCCATTCATGTGGACAGAGGAATGTGAGGAGAGCTTTTAGAAGCTCAAGACAGCTTTGATTACAGCCCTAGTATTGGTATTTCCTATAGGTTCGGGGACTTATACTGTATATTGTGATGCATCGCGGATTGGTCTCGGTGTGGTGTTGATGCAGGACGGTAGGGTGATTGCCTATGCATCCAGACAACTGAAGGTGCATGAAAAGTACTATCCTATCCACAACCTTACGTTAGCAGCTATTGTCCATGCCTTGAATATTTGGCGGCTCTATTTGTACGTTGTTCCTTGTGAGATTTACACCGAACATCGGAGTTTGTAGCATCTGTTCAAGCAAAGAGATCTTAAGTTCCGTCAGTGTAGGTGGTTGGAGCTACATAAGGACTATGATATCACTATTTTGTACCATCTGGGGAAGGCCAATGTAGTGGCCTATGCTTTGAGTCACCGGGCAGAGAGTTTGGGGAGTATAGGATATCTACCAGCATCAGAGAGGCCATTGGCGTTAGTTGTTCAGGCCTTAGCCAGCCAGTTTGTGAGACTGGATATTTCTGAGCCGAGTCGAGTATTGTCTTGTATTGTCTCTCAGTCTTCTCTTTATGATCGTATCAGGGAGCATTAGTATGATGACCCCCATCTGCTTGTCCTTAAGGACACAGTGCAGCACGGTGATGCTAAGGAAGTCATTATTGGGGATGATGGTGCATTGAAGATGCAGAGCAGGTTATGTATGCCCATTGTAGATGGTTTGTGAGAGTTAGTTCTCTAGGAGGCTCACAGTTCGCAGTACTCCATTCATCCGGGTGCTGCAAAGATGTATCAAGACTTTCGGCATCATTACTGGTGGAGGAGGATGAAGAAAGACATATTGGAGTATGTGGATCGCTGTCTAAATTGCCAGCAGGTGAAGTATGAGCATCAGCGACCAGGCGGGTTGCTTCATAATTTAGACATTCCGTAGTGGAAATGGGAGCGGATCATGATGGATTTCTTTGTTGCACTCCCGCGGACTCAGCAGAGGTTTGATGCAGTCTTGGTGATTGTGGATAGGCTGACCAAGTCAGCTCATTTCATTCCTGTGACGAAAACCTATTCTTCTGGGCAGCTGGCTCTAATTTACATCTGCGAAATCATCAAGCTTTATGGCGTACTAATATATATCATCTCTGACCGGGGTACACAGTTTACATCACGGTTCTGGAGGGTCGTACAACATGAGTTGGGTACTCGAGTGGAGCTTAGCACAACATTTCACTCTCAGACGGACGGACAGTCTGAGAGCACTATTCAGATATTTGAGTATATGCTGTGTGCATGTGAGATGCAGTTTGGAGGGTCGTGGGATCAGTTCTTGCAACTTGCGAAGTTTGCCTACAACAACAATTATCAGTCGAGCATCCAGTTGTTACCGTATGAGGCTCTGTATGGTAGGTGGTTTCGGTCTCCAGTGGGTTGGTTCGAGTCGGGCGAGGCTAGATTATTGGGCACAGACTTGGTTTAGGATGCCCTAGATAAGGTTAAAGTGATTCAGGTTCGACTTCGCACAGCCCAGTCCGGACAGAAGAGTTATGAGGATCGGAATGTTCACGATGTTGCATTCATGGTTGGAGAGCGGGTCTTGCTATGGGTTTCGCCTATGAAGGGCGTTATGAGGTTCGGGAAGAAGGGCAAGCTGAGCCTAAGGTTTATCGGCCCATTTGAGGCGTTGCGACGTGTTGGGGAGGTTGCTTATGAGCTTTCCTTGACTCCCAATCTTGGAGGGATTCATCCAGCATTCCATGTTTCTATGCTCTGGATGTATCACGGTGATCCGTCTCACGTGTTGGATTTCAGTTCAGTCCAATTGGACAAGGATTTATCTTATGTTAAGGAGCCAATGGCTATATTGGACAGGCAGGTTCAACAGCTGAGATCAAAGAGCATTGCTTCCATGAAGGTTCAGTGTAGTGGTCAGACTGTCGAGGAGGCAACTTGGGAGATCAAGCATGATATGCGCACCCGTTATCCTCATCTTTTCACCACTTTAGGTATGTCTTTATACTCGTTCGAGGACGAACGATTGTTTTAAGAGAGAGAGAGGATGTAACAACCCGACCGGTCGTTTTGAGAGTATTAGCCACGATCCCCTATTTTCTGCATTCCCCGTATCTGTTTCTGCATATGTGACTTGCCGGGAGGTCTTATATTTGGTTTCGGAGTGATTTGGGACACTTAGTCCTTAAAACGGAAGCTTAAGTCGTAGGATTTTGACTGTAGTTAGAATTGTGTAAAGACGAATCCGAAATGGAGTTCCATTGGTTCCCTTAGTTCCGTTGGGTGATTTTGGACTTAGGAGCATGTCCGGACTGTGAATTTGAGGTCTGCAGCTGATTTAGGCTTGAACTGGCGAAAGTCGAATATTTAGAGATTTTCACCGGAAGTGAACTTTTTGATATTGGGGACGGATTCCGATTCTGGAAGTTGGAGTAGGTCCGTAATGTCAATATTGACTTGTGTGCAAAATTTGATGTCAATCGGACGTGGTTTGATAGGTTTCGGCATCGGTTGCAGAAATTTGAAGTTTCAAGTTCATTAAGTTCAAGTGCAGTTTCAAGTTCACTAAGTTTGTATGGTATTTTAGGACTGATTGGTATGTTTGGTTGAGGTCCAGGGGGCCTCGGGTGTGTTTAGGATGCTTAACGGATTGAATTTGGACTTAGGCTAGTTGCTAAAGATTTTCTGGTTTCTGGTGTTTTCGCACCTACGAAGGGGAGACCGCAGGTGCGGGCGTGCATGTGCGAATCGATGAGCGCAGAAGCGGAGTGGAGAGGTTTGGTCAGGAGTCATAGGTGCAAGGAAAATGCCGCATATGCGATGCCCGCAGATGCGTTAGAGGAACCGTAGGAGCGAAGGAAGACCACAGAAGCGGACCACCTGATCGTACAAGTGGTCCCAGCCACCTTAAGTCATTTCCGCACCTGCGAGGGAAATTCCGCAGGTACGGTGACGCAGGTGCGACTGTAGGTCCACAGATGCGGGATCGCTGGGCAGAAAATATCAAGTTCGAGGGTTTGAATTCCCAGATTGGACTATATTTCATGATTCTATTGCTAATTGCGTTTTCTAATTAGGGATTTGATTTGGAAATTTGGGGGAAAATGGTAGAAACTTCTTAGACTAAAATTTTGAGTTTTGAAAGGCGATTTGAGGTCGGATTCGAGCAATTCTTGTATGGTTGGACTCGTGAGTGAATGGATGTTCATATTTTGTAACTTTTACCCGATTCTGAGACGTGGGCCCGGGGAGACCATTTGGGGCGATTTTCTAATTTCTTGCTTTAGCTTTGATTTCATTAATTAGATTAGTTTCTTATAGTTGTATTTATGGTATGTAATTGATTTTGGCTAGATTTGGGCCATTCGGAATCGGATATTCGTGGAAAAGGCATTGTTACCAATTGATTAAGATTGGTTCGAGGTAAGTGTCTTGCCTAACCTTGTGTGGGGGAAATACCTTTAGGATTTGGTACTGTTGTGATATGTGAGCGCCGTGTGTGTGAGGTGACGAGTACGTACATAGGCTATTTGTTGTAAAACCCGATTTATTTTACTGAGTAGCAATCTATTTTTCCTTTAACTTGAGTTATACTGTTTAAATAAGTATTAGTCTGTTTTCATTCTTAATTGAGCTATTCCAATATGTGTAGCTATCCTCTTTAGTCTAATGTCACATGTCTATGTGCTTTAACTGCTTATTTGAACTATGTGAAGCATGCCTAGTTGATTTCCTACTTTTCCTTGTTCTTTATCAGTATAACTGTAGAAATCTTGCTATTAACTGTTGTATTTATCGGTTTTAACTGTGTATTTACTTTTGAGACTATGAGGTGGTTCCTCGGGAGTTCTCCCTACACATTTACTATTGAGACTACGAGGCGGTTTCTTGGGAGTTTTCCCTGCATAGTTACTTTTGAGACTACGAGGCGGTTCCTCAGGAGTTTTCCCTGCACATTTACTTTTGAGACTACGAGGCGGTACCTCGGGAGTTCTCCATATACATGTACTTTTTTAACTACGAGGCGGTACCTCAGGAGATCTCCTCACATATTTACTTTTGGGACTACGAGACGGTATCTTGGGAGCGCCCCTGTTATTATCACATTGTTCGTGTGTTGTTGTTTCTCTGTGAATTCTTGCTGTTAAATTCTCCATTTTTACTTCATTTTTAGTATATCGTTTGTCTTATTATTATATACCAGTAGGGCCCGGACCTGTCCTCGTCACTACTCTACTGCGGTTAGGCTTGGCACTTATTAGGTACCGTTGTGGTGTACTCATGCTGCTCTTCTGCACATGTTTTGAGGGCAGATCCATGTACTTCTTATCATCCCCGCTATTAGTTGAGAGTGCTTGTTGCTGTACGGAGACTTCCAGATACATCTGCCGTGTCCGTAGACCTAGACGTAGCGGTATTGTTACTAGTTATTCAGTTATCCACTGTTGTTAGTTGCCAAATTTTACTTTTGTATTGTTATTTTCCCAATTTGTTAGGCTTACCTAGCCGTAGAGACTAGGTGCTATCACGACGTTATGCCGAGGGAGTTTGGGTCATTACACCAGTGGCCGCTGGTGCGGAGGCTCGCTAGGTTGGGAAGTGGCTGCAGGTACGAGGTGCATCTGTCCCGCATGTGTGTAAGAGTTTCTACATAAACGGATTTGGAGTTCAAGGAATAGGGACCGCATATGCGGATGTATTTCGCAGGTGCGGACGCGCAAAAGAGCAAGATGGACTGAAGAAGTGGGATTGGGCCACCAAAGCGGCAGGTTGGTTTCTAGTGGACTTTGCAGAAGCGAAGGATTTTCTGCAAAAGCATAACAGCAGGTGCGGATTCTGAGTCCGCAAATGCGAGATTCCAGGATAGAAGGATTGAAACGAGGGCTTCGAGTTTTCTCTCATTTTTGGACATGTGAAGCTCGACAATGTAAGGCCCCGTAAATGTTTTTAACTAAAACCCGAGATTTCGTGGTGCTGAGGTAGACTTATATGTTGATGATACCAGACCTCGTGCATCAGGCTATCGAGAAGGTTAAGATCATTAAGGAGCGATTAAAACCTGCTCAGAGTCGTCAGAATATAAAGCCTCATACGGAGCTATCTTAATGCTCGATTGGTAGTTATTATTGTAAGCAAACTCCGTGAATGGCAGAAACTGATCCGAAGAACCCCGAAAATCAATGACACAAGCGCGTAACATATCCTCTAATATCTCAATAGTGCGCTCGGACTGTCCGTCCGTCTGAGGGGGGAAAGCTGTACTCAGATGAACCTGTGTTCCCAATTCTCATTGCACTGATCTCCAAAACTGTGATGTAAACTGCGTGCCTCGATCTGAAATAATGGACACTGTCACACCATGTAGAAGAACAATCTCGCGGATATAAATCTTAGCCAACCACTCCGAAGAATAATTTGTACTAACTGGAATAAAATGCGCGGCCTTGGAAATCGATCAACAATCACCCAAACAGCATCAAATTTCCTCAATGTCCGTGGAAGACCAACTACGAAGTCCAAAGTAATGCATTCGAATTCCAATCCGAAATTTCAAATCTCTGAAGAAATCCTCCCTGTCCTTGATGCTTGTACTTTACCTGTTGACAATTTAAACGCCGAGCTACAAACCCAATTACATCTTTCTTCATTCGCATCCACCAATAGTGCTGCCTCAAATCCTAATACATCTTCACTGCACCTGGATGAATGGAGTACCGCGAACTGTGAGCTTCCTGGAGAATAAACTCACGCAAACCATCTAAATTAGGCACACGTAGCAAGCCATGCATCCGTAATACGCCGTCATCCACAATAGTGACGTCATTGGCATCACCGGGTTGAACCGTATCCTTAAGGACAAGCAGATGGGAGTCATCATATTGACGTTATTTGATATAATCATAGAGAGAAGACTGAGAAACCACACGAGCCAAAACTCGATGCGGCTCTAAAACATCCAAACTAGCAAACTGGTTTCATACCCTCATGGCCAAATTTAGAACAATTACTTACCTCAAACTGTGTAATTCTTTATTCTGCTATGCCTTTACCTCGTAAATTTTCCTCCAAGCGCCTCGAATCTAGCCACAAATAATTCGATTCAGTCAATGAAATTTATTGGAATTAATTCCATAAGAAAACACTAATTTTCCAACAAAATTCAAAATTTAGTTCAAAAATCGCCTGTGGGGTCCACGTCTCAGAACTCGACAAACGTTACAAAATCCGAAAGCCCACTCAACCACGAGTCTAACCATACCAATATTATGGAGTAGAAATAATCACAAGTGACTTATCTCAAGATTTCCCGTGGTTTCTCGCGCAACAATCGCCTCGCCCGCTTTTGGAAATGTCAAAAATGACAAACTTCCTCGGACCATTCTGTTTTGTCCACTACCCACTGCTTTCGCACCTACGGTTCCTCAAGCCGCTTCTACGCTTCCCACTTCTGCGACCAAGCTGCTCCTTCTGTGGCTAATTGCAATTCTGCGGAGCTTTGTTCGCATCTGCGGACTCGATTCTGCGAAGAAGTTGTCTGCTTCTACGGACCTTGCCCAACTCCCCTCACTTCTGCTTCTGCGACTTTTGAGTTGCTTATGCGGAACTTGCTTCTGCGAGTTTTCATCCGCTTTTGCGGACATTGCGCACCTGCAATGCCATTTGCACTTCTGCGTGCTCGCACCTACTAGCCAAATTCCGCAGGTGCGATTGCACCAGAAGGCAGAAACTTCATCTTTTCTTCTAAATGCGAAATTGATCCGCTAAGCAGCCGAAACTCACCCGAGGCCCCCGGGACCTCAACCAAATATACCAACAAGTCCTAAATCATCATACGAATTTTGGTGAGTCATCAAATCATATCAAACAACACTAAAAATACGACTCAGACATAGATTCAAGCCTAATGAACTTTGAAACGTCCAATTTCTACAAAATGACGCCGGAACCAATCAATTCACGTCCTATTGACCTCAAATTTTGCACACAAGTCATAAATAACATAACGGACCTATTCAAATTTCCAGAATCGGATTCTGACCCCGATATTAAAAAGTCACCCCTCGGTCAAACTTCCAAAAAATTCGACTTTCACCATTTCTGGCCTAATTCTACTACAGACCTCAAAATAATTTTTCGGACACGCTCCTAAGTCCAAAATCACCATACGGAGCTATTGGAATCATTTGAATTCAAATCTGAAGTCGTTTACACATAAGTCAACATCCGATCAACTTTTCTAACTTAAGTTTTCAATTATGAGACTAAGTGTCTCATTTCATTCCAAAATCCTCCTGACCCGAACCAACTAACCCGGTAAGTCATAAAACAATTGTAAAGCATAAATTGAGAAGTAAATGGGGGTGTGGGGTTAGAATACTCAAAACGACCGGCCAGGTCGTTACATGTCCTTTCCCTAAGAGTTCTTATGCTTAATACTTTAAAGCTATGTTGGTCTATCAATATTTTATTCGTACTTTTATAATAATATAGATATAGATAGATAGGCTCTCCTATTTCTAAATGGATTCGGACAATATAATACGTTTTCAAATTAAATTAGAAATAGAAAATATTTAAGAAGTATATCCTAAAAGTAATAGGATTATATGGCTAAAAATTATGTCATATCGCGAAAGTAATTATACTAATAGGAAGCCTAACGTGTTCCTAAAGGTATTAAATTTACATGTTAACATGTAATATTATATATCCATGCCCAAAAATAATGATACTAATAGGATTCCTAAAGAAAATCATGTAAGATGTACATAAACAACATATACCCAGTAAGTATCTAGTCTAACCTCGAAGAAGTAGTGACGAGGGGTCGACTTAGACACTCACTACGGGCCAATAATATAATAATATAAAGTATTAATTAAAAATGAATTATACAATGACAATAGAACTCAAAGTAGGAAATAAGTAAACAATCCTTTTGTAGAAGTAAGAACTAAGTCATTTCTTTCATCTAAACCTTTCAACCTCCAAGTCTGTGAAACAATACCAAATAGGTAAGGTGGTTCCAATATCGTTACACACGAGTTATGCCTAGGACGTATGACTCGATGCCCATATATATATATATATATATATATATATATAAATATTGTGCACTGCCGAGGGTCGAATGGTCCGAACCATAAAATATATCAATAAATCCTACTGAGGCGAACAGACCGCTCCCATGAGAGTAGTGGAAGTTTACGCCGCTCGTGGAATATACTTGCGAAGTGATTGAACATAGTTTTTCTTAAATTATCATAATACTTCTCAATTTCTTTTAACATAAGAAATTCAACTTGGAACTTAAAAATATTGAGATTCTCAACCTCCACTTTTATCCAACAGTTAGTAAACATAATCAAGCAACAATATCAAC